>JAGDYQ010000187.1:657903-707903 GCA_021962125.1 Bulinus truncatus
CACATTAATTCCCTGGTCAGTATAGATCACTATGTCATATAGAATTGTAACCTTGTCAATCTCGCCTACTGTTTGCGGTTCATAGTTTTACCATCTTACCCTGACATCAATTGAGAAGTCTTCGCATATGAGCACTGGATGTATGCTGCAACTCTGTTTTGGCGACAATTTATCAAATATAATCTGTTTAAGCCAGTTCGGGGCACTGAGACTTCCCACATAATTTGCACATTGGGTTGGTATTATCTGTTATGTTGGTATCATCTTTTTTGCTCTCAGGGAATACTTCCAATATTTTTTTTCCCATTCGGAGTGGAGATGCTTTAGCCCAAAGGGGCCCCACTTGCCAGAGTTAGTCAGGGGCCCAAGATCTTTCTGTGGGAGTTCTTGCAATAAACTAGCCAAACTAATAATATTCAACTCAAAGAGTCTATTGAGTCCTGATTCATCCATTAATTTATAACATGATTAAAAAAACAGTCTACAGAGGAACTATTTTCAAAAACATCCTGTTGGTGTAAATAAATGTTTAGTACAATTTTAGTTTTAAGAAAATCAAAGGAAAATATCAGAAAATAATTAAATCTGATGGGTTATTAGTTTCATGAACCAGGAAATAAACCACAATGTGCCACGAGATTTAATGAGATAGTAATGAAGTATTGCGATGATTTTATTAATAAAATGATCAATATTTTATACTTACCAGTTGCAGCACAAACAAAACAACAAGTGTTGTGCGAAGCGCCTTCGTCAGACATTTTCCCGCAGTTTGCATGTTACTATAACTATAATGTATATGTCTGTCGTCATACAGATAACTATATTTAAAGTTTTTATGAGAAACGGGTGATATGAAAAAAACTTTCATGTCATGGCTTTAATAATCGAACAATCAAAACAAAAAAATATGAATTAGACTACACCTGTAACACTGTTGAGTCTATTGTCAATCAATAGTTTCTAACACAGCAGTGTAGTGACGCACAAGAAAAGTAGTTCACAATTTATATTTGTCTCAAAAAAAGAACTTATAACACATGTATACAAGATATTCTTTTTATATCTTGTATATTAATGTATAAGTAAATGCTGTTATCTCACTCAGTACAATATTTTAAGTTATATTACAAATAGATCGCGGCTTAATACATATATGTTTGTGTGAACTTTGTAACTTCCTTAAAATTCTGTATCCCCACAAACATTACGGTAGTTCTAAGGGTGGGCACAAAGTTTAAATTCCGGGTTACGTGACTCAGATAAGATCGTTGATCTGAAATAATTTACCCATTGTTTGAATTTTAGTGGGTTTTTTTTTAAGCCTCATGTTAAAATTGTACAAGTTTCACTGCTTAGCATCGGAAACAAATGTTAAATTCTTAGAAAATTGATACATAGTAAAGTTATAAATATTTTAGTCAGTCCCCAACTTTAAAGTCTTTCATAATTTAAAATTCTTAATTGTAAGGGAAAATGTACAACTAAGTTTTTTAAATTATAAAAGACTTCGTTTTTTTAATATTAAAAAAAAATTGTGATATGTTCTTTCGTATAAATACTGTAGTGTCGTCTTATTAGAAAGACTGGATGGCTATTTCAGTATGTTAGTGGCGGCATTTTCGCCTCTTCGTTGTTGTTTTTTTTCTGGCATGAATATGGGGCTGCACCACCCGGACGCCACAAACAATCGTTACGACAAAATGCAATGCCCTGCCCAAATTACTCCCCTTGTTGCACCCGCTTCCTTGACACAGGCCCGTTGTCTCTTTCAGAAAACGTATACGTTTCAATTTAAAATAAAATGGAGTAAATTCGTTTCGTCTTTGTTCTTTTTTTTTTTTTTATTATTTTTAAATCAGGGCTGCTTCAAGCCGATCTTGGACCCATCACAATCTCCGCCGTCTGAACCTCCGCCCCTTCATCGTCAATTCAATTTATAGCAGGTTACTGTGCCCGACTTTGACCTTTTAGGGCATGCGCCTATGACTCGGCCATGACGTGTTTTTAGGCTGCACCCCCTCCCATCCCCGGGGATCCACAAAACGGCCCTAGTTAGGCTGTCCATGATTTTTTTTTCTTATTGGAAGACGGAATCACTACCGCTCGCTACATGTAGCATGCATTGAACTACTGGTCTACAAAGAAGTAGACCTAAGTGCTTACGGAAATAATTGCAATTGTCGCTACAGTTCTTTCTTTTTAAATTTGGGTCAAAGGTTGTGATCACTTCAACTCCAGTCGACCGTAAAACCGTAAAAAAAAAATACGGCCTTCGCACCAATCGTCCAATGCAGCAATGAAGCGAGTCCTCTTAATGTGATATCGTAGTTTTTAAAGGGATATGTTCTTAAAGGCCGGCTATAATTATAAGTCGATTCGACAGATTTCTCCTTGTGGGACCCCTCACGTTTACGATGGCACATCGCGAAAATAAAATATACTCTGTGCTTGTCACGTATTGACAACTAGATGTTGCAAGCAGAGTCATAGCCAGTGATGGATTGCCTAACTTTTAACTACCAGTTCGCTGTTTCGCATTTTATATTTTAATTCTTACTGCGCGCAATTTTAAAATAATTCACTTTTAACAAATTAATAATATAATAAATGAACAATAAACGTTAGAATACAAGAAAAGTAATATTTTTCCCCACATTGAAAAAGGTGCCGGTACACCGTACCGGTGCGTACCGGCACAAAAAAAAAAGCACTGGTCATAGCTAGTCAATATGGCGCCATATGCGAGTTGAATTGTTTTGAAATGTTTGGCGCCCTCATTCAGATAAAAAAAATGTAAAAACATTTAGCTACGATTTTTTTTGGCGTCCCTCGCTAGGTTAGCAATTATATGTTTGACCGCACTTCCCTCTATACGTCACTGACCGCAATCAGGGGTCAAAATAATCTGTTCCCATTAGGGCATATACTTATATATGTTGAAAGGATATCTTTTTCTATTTAATATGTGTGTTTAGATTGGGGAAAATACTCTTTCATGCTCTCTTCTCAATTATCTAAATGCTATGTTATACATTTCAGAGTATGGGAATTCATTTGACCATGTGAACTTGTTAAAAAAGCTGGCTAAATAAAAAAAGTCATGAATTTCTTTATCTAACTAAAATCACCAAATTGGCACATTTCGCAATATCAGTTAATCCATCAATCACCGTATACTTCAATTAAAAGTATGCGATACGAAGTTTTTATAACTATTTTTTGTATTGTCACCTCCTTACTTTTCAAGTTTGTCAAACCCCTCGGTAGATCCACCTCCTCTTCCTCTCTCTTCTCTTAGACACAATCTGAGACATAGACACAACCACAACTTTATATGGATCCAACTCCAAGGCAGTGCTGGGGTGAATTGCTGATGAGACATGGACACAACCACAACTTCATATGGATCCAACTCCAAGGCAGTGCTGGGGTAAATTGCTGATGAGACATGGGCAGAACAACAACTTCATATGGATCCAACTCCAAGGCAGTGCTGGGGTGAATTGCTGATGAGACATGGGCAGAACAACAACTTCATATGGATCCAAATCCAAGGCAGTGCTGGGGTGTATTGCTGATGAGACATGGACACAACTACAACTTCATATGGATCCAACTCCAAGGCAGTGCTGGGGTGAATTGCTGATGAGACATGGACACAACCACAACTTCATATGGATCCAACTCCAAGGCAGTGCTGGGGTAAATTGCTGATGAGACATGGGCAGAACAACAACTTCATATGGATCCAACTCCAAGGCAGTGCTGGGGTGAATTGCTGATGAGACATGGACACAACCACAACTTCATATGAAAAGAGATCTAGCTGTAATAGCACATGCTCGCTACATGGTAAACAATATGTTTGATAGTCAAAGTTAAACCAAGCAAAAGCGTGAGAAATAATCGTCGAGCAATCATTTTTAGAACTTGTTTTTGAGACAGTCTTATTAAAGCATTTCATTAACAAGTTGATAGAGAACGGCACTTTGTTAATAGAAATCCGCCAGGCACTAATGCCACTACCACCACCATCTATCTATCTATCTATCTATCTATCTATCTATCTATCTATCTATCTATCTATCTATCTATCTATCTATCTATCTATCTATCTATCTATCTATCTATCTATCTATCTATCTATCTATCTATCTATCTATCTATCTATCTATCTATCTATCTATCTATCTATCTATCTATCTATCTATCTATCTATCTATCTATCTATCTATCTATCTATCTATCTATCTATCTGTCTGTCTGTCTGTCTGTCTGTCTGTCTGTCTGTCTGTCTGTCTGTCTGTCTGTCTGTCTGTCTGTCTGTCTGTCTATCTATCTATCTATCTATCTATCTATCTATCTATCTATCTATCTATCTATCTATCTGTTTGTCTGTCTGTCTGTCTATCTATCTATCTATCTATCTATCTATCTATCTATCTATCTATCTATCTATCTATCTATCTATCTATCTATCTATCTATCTATCTATCTATCTATCTATCTGTCTGTCTGTCTGTCTGTCTGACTGTCTGTCTGTCTGACTGTCTGTCTGTCTGTGTATCTATCTATCTATCTATCTATCTATCTATCTATCTATCTATCTATCTATCTATCTATCTATCTATCTATCTATCTATCTATCTATCTATCTATCTATCTATCTATCTATCTATCTATCTATCTATCTATCTATCTATCTATCTATCTGTCTGTCTGTCTGTCTGTCTGTCTGTCTGTCTGTCTATCTATCTATCTATCTATCTGACTGTCTGTCTGTCTGACTGTCTGTCTGTGTATCTATCAACCTATCTATCTATCTATCTATCTATCTATCTATCTATCTATCTATCTATCTATCTATCTATCTATCTATCTATCTATCTGTCTGTCTGTCTGTCTGTCTGTCTGCCTGCCTGCCTGCCTGTCTATCCGTCTGTCTGTCTGTCTGTCTATCTGTCTGTCTGACTGTCTGTCTATATGTATGTCTGCCTGCCTGTCTATCTGACCACCTTTTCTGTTATGATTTCTGTTTCGACCGGTTACTTTTTAATAGTGTTGTTTTAGTTCCAGGTCATATTTTAGTTTCAGTTTTTATTTCGTTTTTTCTGTAATAATTTTAGTTTTCGTCTAGTTTTAGTCTTGCTTCTAATTTTAGTTTTAGTTTTAGTTCTCGTTGACGAAAAGTCAACATTTTCGTTAACGAAGATTTTAGTTTTAGTTTTCGTGAACGAAAGCAACACTATATTTTAGTTTCAGTTTTTATTTCGTTTTTTCTGTAATAATTTCAGTTTTCGTCTAGTTTTAGTCTTGCTTCTAATTTTAGTTTTAGTTTTAGTTCTCGTTGACGAAAAGTCAACATTTTCGTCAACAAAGGTTTTAGTTTTAGTTTTCGTCAACGAAAACAACACTACTTTTTAAAGTCTTTGCCTATCAGTCTGATCATCTTTTATTTTCATTTGCCTGTCTTTTGACAGTTCATCTAAATTTTGTTGAAGATTGTACAAGGCATGATTGGTTAACGTGAAACAGTTTGATTCAAAGACTTAAAAACAAATCTAGGGCACGCACTATTGACTGTACCCGATCAACTGGTTACCATCGATCGGATCAATTAATTGGCTTCAGGCGATCTAGGAGGAATTGGAAAAAAAAATCAATAACCAATTTTAGGCATGTAGCTGAATGTAAATGTCCTCTGGTAACAACACTGATTGACAGAAGGTTGTGGATTTAAATATATATATATAAGAACTGGCATTCTTGAGGCAACATGCAGCATGTACAAAGTGCTTGACACACCCAACATTATAAATTATTTGTACAAGTTACATATGTAAATGCCGAAAAAATTTAGAGATTATGATTATTATTAGAGATTAATAATATTATTAGGTTATTTAACAGCGGCGGATTAAACGGCATGCGCACCGGTCTCAAAGCACCAAATTACACTTGCACTTTTATTTACCCTGAATCTCTTTTTAAACGGCCAAAAATTGTGTAAGCACGCCTCTGATCAGTGATGACCATTGTGTACAAAAAGAAAATGGCTTCACACTCAATCGAGACCAGAGGCTGATTTAAGGACGGGCTCAGCGGGCGCGCACCCAGGGACCCCACTAAGCCCGTCTCTCTTTTTCCAAATGGCCCAACATTTTCTTCTGGGGTATCATCTGGCATAGATCCACCCCTAACTGAGCAATGTTCTTTACCATTGTTTACCAAAGTGTCATATATAAATGTCCCCTTTACTAAAATCTTCCCTCCATAACAAAAGAACAAACAAACAACAACACAATCTTCATTTTCTGCGAGCAATAGAATACAACAGAAATACCTTTTCTCCACCTGCAGGTACCGGGTGTGACTCCGGAATTTTTCTCGGGTTCGGCGCTACCAGGAGCGGATTAAATGGTGGATGCACTGGGCGCACTGTAAATAAAGGACGCCCCTGGCGTACTGAGCGCAATGGGTGCACTGGACTCACTGGGTGCCCCGGACTCGGTGGGTGCAATGGGCCCACAGGCCGCACTAGAATCATTGGTGTACTGGGTGCAATGCAGGGCCGGCTCTAGGCATAGGCGACATAGGCAGCTGCTAGGGGCGCCAAATTTTAGAAAAAAAAAACTTTCTTTACTGTTCATGCAGAAGGGGTGGGCGTCCTAATAGATGACTGCCTAGGGCGCCAAATTGCCTGGTGCAATGGGCCCACTGGCCGCACTAGAATCATTGGGGTATTGAGTGCAATGGACCCTATGGCCGCACTAGAATCATTGGTATACTGGGTGCAATGGGCCCACTGGCCGCACTAGAATCACTGGTGTACTGGGTGCAATGGGCCCTCAGGCCGCACTAGAATCATTGGTGTACTAGGTGCAATGGACCCACTGGCCGCACTAGAATCATTGGTGTACTGGGTGCAATGGGCCCTCAGGCCGCACTAGAATCATTGGTGTACTGGGTGCAATGGGCTCTCAGGCCGCACTAGAATCATTGGTGTACTAGGTGCAATGGACCCACTGGCCGCACTAGAATCATTGGTGTACTGGGTGCAATGGGCCCTCAGGCCGCACTAGAATCATTGGTGTACTGGGTGCAATGGGCCCTCAGGCCGCACTAGAATCATTGGTGTACTGTGTGCAATGGGCCCACTGGCCGCACTAGAATCACTGGTGTACTAAGCGCACTAGGTGCACTGGGTGTTATGTGCACACTGGACACATTGGACAATTTGGGTGCACTGGATGCATGGGCGCACTGGACGCATGGGTGCACTGGATGCATTGGTGCACTGTGTACACTGGACGCACTGTGTTTCACTCTAGAGGTCTACACTGGACGCACTTTGTACACTGGACGTACTGGTTGCATGCAGTGGGCTCCATTCTTTAGAACGGATCGGCACATTTATTTTTTTTATTATTATTTCTCCATCAAATTTTCTGGTGCGCCTCCGGATCCTATAACGACCTAATCAGTAAAAGAATACCGATGCCGCTACTTGGGACTTTGTTTCTTTGTACCTATAGTCCACATGGGCTCTATTAGTGAATAAGACTTTTACTGTTTTTCTTTCGAGTCAATAGTGAGAGATAAAAGCGGAAGTAAATAAAAGATACAATGTAATAAATTAACAGTCATTACAAGTTATACAATGTTGAACGAAATTGAAATGTAGCGTAGCCAATGGATATCTAAGCGACGACAACTTTCCCCACATCGTCTGTCGCGTTGACTACCACCTGGATAACACCAGTTGTCCCCCTTATGTTCTAAACATCGGCGACATTTAGTCTCGACATATCTATGGTCTCGACCATACTTGGCAACACTACGGCCCGGCACTCGCTGTGCTCCTCTCCGCTACTATTTCGCTTTAGCACTCCGCCATTTTCTGCTCATGGTCCGGCCCTTCTGCCAAATTTAAGAGCCGATTGCGGCCCGCGGTTAAAAAAAAAGTTTTCCCAACCCTGGTCTAGACAACAGCCTGAAATACTACTCATATGCTTGCAATTCAACGTGAATTTCTTTATTATCAGCGTTGTGTTAATGGATAGACTGGTACTAGTGGATAGACTGGTACTAATGGATAGACTGGTACTATAGTATAGACTGGTACGAATGAAAAGACTGGTACTAGTGGATAGACTGGTACTAATGGATAGACTGGTACTAATGGATAGACTGGTACTATAGTACAGACTGGTCCTAACAAATATACTGGCACTATTGGATAGACTGGTACTAATGGATAGACTGGTCCGAACAAATAGACTGGCACTATTGGATAGACTGGTACTAATGGATAAACTGGTACTAATGGGTAAACTGGTAATATTGGGTAGACTGGTACTAATGAATAGACTGGTACTAATGGATAAACTGGTACTAATGGGTAGACTGGTACTAATGGGTAGACTGGTAATAATGGGTAGACTGGTACTAATGAATAGACTGGTACTAATGGGTAGACTAGTACTAATGGGTAGACTGGTACTAATGAATAGACTGGTACTAATGGGTAGACTGGTACTAATGGGTAGACTGGTAATAATGGGTAGACTGGTACTAATGAATAGACTGGTACTAATGGGTAGACTAGTACTAATGGGTAGACTGGTACTAATGAATAGACTGGTACTAATGGGTAGACTGGTACTAATGAATAGACTGGTACTAATGGGCAGACTGGTACTAATGAATAGACTGGTACTAATGGATAAACTGGTACTAATGGGTAGACTGGTACTAATGAATAGACTGGTACTAATGGATAAACTGGTACTAATGGGTAGACTGGTACTAATGAATAGACTGGTACTAATGGATAGACTGGCGCAAATGGATAGACTGTAGACGACGGCTCTTCCATCCAGTACAGACTCCTATCAAATCTGGTGCTATAGTATAAGGGGCTAAAGGATCTTTCCCTAGGGTCCACTTATATCTCCGAATTTCTCTTTCAAGCCCCCTCTCAGTGCCGTAGCGAGCTTAACCCGCGCCCGGGGCACAATACCTTTTTAGCGCCCCCACATTCGAAAACCATGTAATATTATATGTAAAATATACTATTCGGCGCCCCTTTGTGAGTAGCGCCCGGTGCATGATGCCCCCACTTGTCCACCCCTCGCTACGCCTCTGCCCCCCTCTCTCTCCCCCAACCCCAAACATATGCACGTCTTTGATTATTACTAAAACTGCCCCGGTACCCGATTGGCATAGGGGGCTACTGCGAAAGTAAGTTCTTGTCAAAAGCTAATCCTCCCTACATTTTTATAATCACTTTTTGTGATTTTTTTTTTATCTTACATCCTTACATTTAGTCCTGACCTATACAACGAATACAATGTAATCAAATATGGAGACATCAGGGCTCCGTTAGGTGTCTCTGTAGGGCGTCAGCCCTATTCCATATTGATATTGGAAAATTGGAAATCCTTCAAACTAACACTTTACAATGTTTGGTTTTAGTACGTGGCAAAAATCGATTTTTATGTTTATGAATTTCTCTTCCCAAATATGGAAAAATTATTTCAGTAGCTTACGTTTTCAATATGTATAGAATATATGGTGTCAAATTTTAAATATTTAGGTCATGTAAGAGGAGATAACCAGTTAAATTAAACAAAAATAACAATTGAACACGAAATAAAATCTTGATTTAAATATATTTTGTTTATTTAAAAAAAAAATCCAGCGGCTTTTTATCAGATTTTTAATTTTTAGGTTTGTTGTTTTTATGTCTTTAGAAACTTGCGGTTCGGTATTTAGTAGCCACAATCATGGGCGTATTCATGGGGGGGCAAGGGGGGGCATTTACCCCCCCCCCTACATTTTGAAAAAGTCATATAAGAGGGGGGCATTTGCTCCCCCCTTTCATTATAAAAAAATGTCATAAAGTTGTTATTTGCCCCCCCTCCGGAAAATTTTTGCCCCCCCCCCGGAAAAATTCCTAGTGACGCCCATGGCCACAATGATATCAAGTTGAAATGACTTTAACCAGAGCTGTTCTTATGGAGAGGCAAATTATCTCCGAAAGACCCTTCTCCCTAGAGTACAAACGTCCTATAAAGTCTTATGCTATAGCACCTCGAAATATACCTTATCAAAGGTCAACCTGATATCCACGTCTCTGCCAGATAAACGTTTGAGCGGGTTTGATTATAACATTGTTGGCTGTTGGCCTAACTTGATCCATCAGGGTGTAGGCAGATTCAGCACTTGATGATGGTCAGCACGCAATGAGGCCGATGCCTGATTCCATTTATTGTAAAACATGTGGCGGGGTGATGGGAAGCATGCAAAACAAAGCCCCCCCCCCAATCCACCGGAAAAAAGTTGCCCCTCCCCCCCCCCCCAAAAAGCACCATCTCTTTTGATTTCAGATATTGGTGTAAAACTAATATATATATATATGCCCTGCACCTTATTTCACCTCTACCAGGTTTTACACAAAGGGCCCAAAATTTAAAACACTTATCATTCTGCCCATAGATGTCAAATTTTAAAATGTATCAAGCTTGAAAAAGCTGTTTCACAGATATATATGCGCCAGTCAAAGCAAGTGAGTATTCGATGAACACTCCATAAATGAATATAGTTAAGTTACGTTGTAGTAACCGTCATGTGTCACTTCGGCATTTGATATGTTTGATAGTCAAAGTCAAACCAAGCAAAAGCGTGAGAAATAATCGTCGAGCAATCATTTTTAGAACTTGTTTTTGAGACAGTCTTATTAAAGCATTTCATTAACAAGTTGATAGAGAACGGCACTTTGTTGATAGAAATCCGCCAGGCACTAATGCCACTACCACCACCATCTATCTATCTATCTATCTATCTATCTATCTATCTATCTATCTATCTATCTATCTATCTATCTATCTATCTATCTATCTATCTATCTATCTATCTATCTATCTATCTATCTATCTATCTATCTATCTATCTATCTATCTATCTATCTATCTATCTATCTATCTATCTATCTATCTATCTATCTATCTATCTATCTATCTATCTATCTATCTATCTATCTATCTATCTATCTATCTATCTATCTGTCTGTATTTACAGTCATCAATAATACACATTTTTCTTGTTTTTTTTAACCTCACTACCTCTCCGTTTACCAGCACTATACCTGTGTTTAAGTTTTGAAACCAATGTTCTTTGTAAACAAAAGTGAATAGTTGTGTATTCTTTTGATAACTAATAGCCAGAGGGGACGCAATTAACGGAACATTGATTAGATGTCGTGGATTTAAATTTATGTTCAGACCCTGTTGCCACTCACCGGACTTAATTGTTCAGCAGCCGAGACCTGAGTGCAGTGTACATTGACCTGAGTGTAGTGTACATTGACCTGAGTGTAGTGTAAATTGACATGAGTGATGTATACATTGACATGAGTGCAGTGTACATTGACATGAGTGTAGTGTACATTGACATGAGTGTAGTGTACATTGACATGAGTGCAGTGTACATTGACATGAGTGTAGTGTACATTGACATGAGTGTAGTGTACTTTGACCTGAGTGCAGTGTACATTGACCTGAATGTAGTGTACATTGACCTGAGTGTAGTGTACATTGACATGAGTGCAGTGTACATTGACATGAGTACAGTGTACATTGACATGAGTGTAGTTTACATTGACATGAGTGCAGTGAACATTGACATGAGTGTAGTTTACATTGACATGAGTGCAGTGAAAATTGACATGAGTGCAGTGTACATTGACATGAGTGCAGTGTACATTGACATGAGTGCAGTGTACATTGACATGAGTGCAGTGTACATTGACATGAGTGCAGTGTACATTGACATGAGTGCAGTGTACATTGACCTGAGTGCAGTGTACATTGACCTGAGTGCAGTGTACATTGACATGAGTGTAGTGTACATTGACCTGAATGTAGTGTACATTGACCTGAGTGTAGTGTACATTAACCTGAGTGCAGTGTACATTGACTTGAGTGTAGTGTACATTGACATGAGTGCAGTGTACATTGACCTGAGTACAGTGTACATTGACATGAGAGCAGTGTACATTGACCTGAGTGTAGTGTACATTGACATGAGTACAGTGTACATTGACCTAAGTACAGTGTACATTGACATGAGAGCAGTGTACATCGACATGAGTGTAGTGTACATCGACCTGAGTGTAGTGTACATTGACCTGAGTGTAGTGTACATTGACCTGAGTGTAGTGTACATTGACCTGAGTACAGTGTACATTGACCTGAGTGTAGTGTACATTGACCTGGGTGTAGTGTACATTGACCTGAGTACAGTGTACATTGACATGAGTGCAGTGTACATTGACATGAGTGCAGTGTACATTGACATGAGTGCAGTGTACATTGACCTGAGTGTAGTGTACATTGACCTGAGTACAGTGTACATTGACCTGAGTGTAGTGTACATTGACCTGAGTGATGTGTACATTGACCTGAATGTAGTGTACATTGACCTGAGTGTAGTGTACATTGTCCTGAGTGTAGTGTACATTGACATGAGTGCAGTGTACATTGACATGAGTGTAGTGTACATTCACCTGAGTGCAGTGTACATTGACCTGAGTGCAGTGTACATTGACCTGAGTGCAGTGTACATTGACCTGAGTGCAGTGTACATTGACATGAGTGTAGTGTACATTGACCTGAATGTAGTGTACATTGACCTGAGTGTAGTGTACATTAACCTGAGTGCAGTGTACATTGACCTGAGTACAGTGTATATTGACATGAGAGCAGTGTACATTGACCTGAGTGTAGTGTACATTGACATGAGTACAGTGTACATTGACCTAAGTACAGTGTACATTGACATGAGAGCAGTGTACATTGACATGAGAGCAGTGTACATCGACCTGAGTGTAGTGTACATTGACCTGAGTGCAGTGTACATTGACCTGAGTGTAGTGTACATTGACCTGAGTACAGTGTACATTGACCTAAGTGTAGTGTACATTGACCTGAGTGTAGTGTACATTGACCTGGGTGTAGTGTACATTGACCTGAGTACAGTGTACATTGACATGAGTGCAGTGTACATTGACATGAGTGCAGTGTACATTGACCTGAGTACAGTGTACATTGACCTGAGTGCAGTGTACATTGACCTGAGTGTAGTGTACATTGACCTGAGTGTAGTGTACATTGACCTGAGTACAGTGTACATTGACCTGAGTGTAGTGTACATTGACCTGAGTGTAGTGTACATTGACATGAGTGTAGTGTACATTGACCTGAGTGTAGTGTACATTGAACTGAGTGATGTGTACATTGACCTGAGTGTAGTGTACATTGACCTGAGTGTAGTGTACATTGACATGAGTGCAGTGTACATTGACCTGAGTACATTGTACATTGACCTGAGTGCAGTGTACATTGACCTGAGTGTAGTGTACATTGACATGAGTGTAGTGTACATTGACCTGAGTACAGTGTACATTGAGCTGAGTGTAGTGTACATTGACCTGAGTGATGTGTACATTGACCTGAATGTAGTGTACATTGACCTGAGTGTAGTGTACATTGACATGAGTGTAGTGTACATTCACCTGAGTGCAGTTTACATTGACATGAGTGCAGTGTACATTGACCTGAGTGCAGTGTACATTGACCTGAGTGCAGTGTACATTGACATGAGTGTAGTGTACATTCACCTGAGTGTAGTGTACATTGAACTGAGTGATGTGTACATTGACCTGAGTGTAGTGTACATTGACCTGAGTGTAGTGTACATTGACATGAATGTAGTGTACATTGACCTGAGTGTAGTGTACATTGACCTGAGTGTAGTGTACATTGACATGAGTGTAGTGTTCATTGACCTGAGTGTAGTGTACATTGACATGAATGCAGTGTACATTGACATGAGTGTAGTGTACATTCACCTGAGTGCAGTGTACATTGACCTGAGTGCAGTGTACATTCACCTGAGTGCAGTGTACATTCACCTGAGTGCAGTGTACATTGACATGAGTGTAGTGTACATTGACCTGAATGTAGTGTACATTGACCTGAGTGCAGTGTACATTGACATGAGTGCAGTGTACATTGACTTGAGTGTAGTGTACATTGACATGAGTGCAGTGTACATTGACCTGAGTACAGTGTACATTGACATGAGAGCAGTGTACATTAACCTGAGTGTAGTGTACATTGACATGAGTACAGTGTACATTGACCTGAGCACAGTGTACATTGACATGAGAGCAGTGTACATCGACCTGAGTGTAGTGTAATTGACCTGAGTGTAGTGTACATTGACCTGAGTGTAGTGTACATTGACCTGAGTACAGTGTACATTGACCTGAGTGTAGTGTACATTGACCTGAGTACAGTGTACATTGACCTGAGTACAGTGTACATTGACCTGAGTGCAGTGTACATTGACATCAGTGCAGTGTACATTGTCCTGAGTGCAGTGTACATTGACATCAGTGCAGTGTACATTGTCCTGAGTACAGTGTACATTGACATGAGTACAGTGCATATTGACCTGAGTGCAGTGTACATCGATGCAGATGTAGGTGGGTACAGCTATGCAGTTTTATCCTGAGCTTTTTTGACGTGTTCACTGTTAGGTAAATATCGGCTATTCAGACGTGTCGGTCACCAGACAAAACCGATAATTCAGATGTGTTCACTACCAGGCAGGGACCGTTCTTGTAGACAGGCAGACTAGTCAACCATCAAGGTCCCCAACTTCCAAACTGTCACATTCTAGTATCAAATTCTATTAAATTTAGTGTTATAAGGACATTCAATGTATTTTTAACAAAGGTCTCAAAATATCTTTGAAAGTCTCAGCTAATGGCCCATAAAGACGTACAAGAATAGCACTTGTATACAGTTGGTTCCTGAACATGTTCAAAATGTGTGGCCTATACATCCTTTTCACAGAACATAACGTGCTTTATTAATACATTCCTATCAGAGAACACAAAGTAATTTGTTTATACGTCCCTATCAAAGAACATAATATACTTTATTTTTAAGGATTAACGTGAAGATTAAAGAAAGTCTAACGTAACTTGCTACTCTTGATTCTTACTTTTTAACGCAGACATGTACAGACATGAGACCGCAGGATAACTTTTTAACAAACTAACCAAATGGTGGAGAAATATTTTTCTCGGTTGCCACATTTTCGTTTTTTCGTTACCTCTTGTGTTTTGTACTATGTCAAAAAACATTTCCCCATCTATTTTTTTTCTCTTTTATTGTAATTTACTGGAGGGGAGCGAAACCAAATTAGAAACATTTTTTCAGGTGGGTTGCGAAGACATTGCCATTTTTATAGTGGTTGGCGAAGCGTAAAAGATTGATACGATTGTAAACATTTTTCAAGCAACCTGTTTCTGAAAAAAAAATTAAAAGCATTTGAATATGAAAGATACATACATCGATTATTTTCTGTAAACACTGACGCTATTAAAACCCTCGTGATATCAACAAAATGCATTTCAAAATTTTCTATCAATAAACCGCATTTCACCATTTTCTATCAATCAATTCCATTTCAACATTTTCATTAAATAAACTGCATTTCCCATATTTGTGCAAATGAACACTTACACACATAAACATACTTTCACACACATACACACACACGCAGTGCCGCTACCAGTAAAAAATGCTGGGAGGGGGGGGGGCGTTCACATTATGAAAAAAAGACAGTTTGACAGTCTTTTTTGTAACTTTATAATATTAATTATGTATTGATGATTTGGCTATGGGGGGGGGCTTAAGCCCCCCTGCCCCCCTCTGGTTGCGCCACTGCACACACGCATACAAACGCACACACACACACACACACACACACACACTTGGACATGCATTACTAATTATTTTGAATTGTTTCGTTTTATTGTATACATATGATTCATCCCCCCCCCTAACCCCGACATTTTTTTTTTCTGCAAAAAATGACCCCCGCAGTACCTATGTGTCATATCCGCCACTTTTTGCGATTTGCCTTCATTACGATTGTTGTAATTGAATGCCCAAAGATGAGTGTAACAGTACTCATATCATCAACACGATAAATTCTAACAGCCGTATGCATTTAAATACATACACTTCAGCTATTATCTGCTTACAATCAATTTTATTTTTATGGATTTCAAAATTTTACTTAAACAAGTATGACAAAAATATTTAAAAAAAGGTCCTGACCTAATTTTACATGATTTATTGTAATAATACGGCAACATTATTTACAATATCGAAAAAATGTGTATTCCATTAAAAGATCTGCACGTTGCACCTTCACAGATACATTATCCATTTGAACCCAAGGTAAAAATGTAGACCATTACCTCCTCCACGTACTAACATTGCTTGATTTACCCTTTTCCGATTGTCTCTGTCTAGTGTGTGTATGTGTGTGGGAAGCCCCTGCAAGGATGAGATGAAACCTCTTAGATCATATAAACCACTAATGGGACGGTTTTTATGGTGCACTTCTTTCATCCCCACCATAGCCGATAGTGCAATGGCCATGGACGCGCCATGGGTGGATATATCGGGAACTTAAGCCAAGATCTGAAAAATTTCCTTGGTCCTCTCTGGAGATCGAACCAGGTACCTTCAGGTCAACAGTCGAGCGCTTCACGACACGACCATCCGTCCACTGTCGGTTTTAGTATACATCAGTTTGTTTGAAATGACCTATACACGTAAAAACTCAGAATAAAATACAACGCGAGGGAGGACTGACGTCATAGGGTCTGTGGTGGGCGGAGCCTACCAAATTGCGTCATCAATCTCTGGCTGTACTATTTCTCTCTCCACACACACACAGTGGGTCTCTAACCACAAAGTCGTTTTTAAGGATTGGAGACATAGTCGGCTGCCTAAGGCCCCCCCACCCCCCCCCACCCCTCACATGTACGAGGCCAACTGCCCAGTCTATTATTTCATCAACCACAAAGAAGGGCAAACTGAAAATGTTCTGGTTCCCTTGGCTTAAAGTACTTAAAAGTCAGGGGAAGGACTTGGGGGGGGGGGGGGAGGGGGAAATTCTGACGAGCCCCCAGTTTTCAAAGATTATAAAGGGGCCAATATTTTCAAGCCGTGCTGCTTAAGATTTTTATTATCACTGGGGCTCTCGAAGTCTTAAGAAAACGTTAGAGCTACTGTGCTCATCGCGAAAGAATCACAGACGATGAAATTAAATCATAATATGACTGGACTGAAGGCAATGTCAGTAGGACTTCAAGCTGTTTGGTACCTGTAAAAAAATAAAAATAACCTTGGATAAAAATTAGCAATATTTATTAATATTATACAAAAGACTAGTTGTACCCTGCAAAAACCTTTGCATAGAGTTATATCCCCTTAGGCTTGATCGATGGTAAGCTAGGTTATTATTTGGTTTCGGGCAGATCCGATTTTTTCATGATTGTATTTTAAACTGGAATACTGTTGTATTAATTCTTTACTTCCGATTTAACGCAGAACCCAAATCTCTATTATTTATATAGATATTATTTAAAAAAGTAATGCTATTGTTACACAAAACCAATTCTACAAAAAAGACAAAATGAGAGTATCTAGACAACGGATAATGAAAATCAAACCAAGATGGAAGAAAAAAAATGAAAGCGCTGAAAATATTTCAATAATAATTTCAATTCGCAGTAGCTTAGAAAACGTACTGCGAGTTGTGAGGCGGCACAGAGAGCCAAACAAGGAAGTGGCGCTAAAAACAGAGCCGAGCAAGGAAGTGGCGCTAAAAGCAGAGAGACGAACAATGAAGTGGCGCTAAAAGCAGAGAGACGAACAAGGAAGTGGCGCTAAAAACAGAGAGCCGAACAAGGAAGTGGCGCTTAAAACAGAGAGCCGAACAAGGAAGTGGCGCTTTAAGAGCGCAGTGCCAAACATGGAACTCGCAGAGGACGCCCACGGCTTTGGCAATTTTTAGAACTGTTACATTGTTACATTGTCCTCGACATACAAAGAGTTTAAAATATTATAATTAAATAGATTGAGATAGCTTCAGTAATTTAGTAGTATTCTCGCCAACACCCCCCCCCCACCCCTAACCACCTGTCATTAAAATTGTTATCTGTCATTTACCGAGTTGAAAACTAATTGTGTCGGTCAACATTATAAAAAAAAAATCACTCACAGACATTGTCGGGACAGGTCAATAATGTGTGTTATTGTTCCATGATATAACTTAAGTAGTTTTAAAGGTTGGAGGCTTCCCAAAGTATTTATGTCGTCACGCTTCAGTCTATAGTAGAAAGAGAAATAAAGTATTGCTGCTTTAATAAAATATGAGTTGTTAAAAAAAGGGAAGGATCTAAAATTTAACGAAATAAAAAAACAACAATTATCAGTTGTTTTTTATTTTAATAAATGTTTTCTTTTAAAGCAAAACAATGAGAATCCCTGATTAAAACACAAATGATCTGCTTTTAAATCTATCGTCACGCTGCGAGTTGTACCAATGACTGACAATACCATCGATTATATGAAAAGTGTCAATATTAGATGAGGCAATTTACAAGTAACTCAGATTCATTTTGATCACGAACTGTCTGGGTACGAGGATAAAGCATCGGATGTATTAATTACACAGGCCTGCATTTTTTAACTTTTGGAAAATTGTTTTAATTTTGAATGCTGAATATTATGTAGTTTAATGTGCTGATTTCAAAATTGAGACCCGTTTTTTTCTATCACGTAAGATTTTTTTGCAAAACACGAAAAAAATTGATACGAAAATAAGAAATTTAAAAAAAATGTTCATTAAAAATATATGCATTTTATCATAGTTTTCACGTCATTCAATGTGTATAAAAATCACATTATATAGATTTAACAATTAATAAATGTAATAAAATTCAAATTTATTTAATTCTTTACCATTATGTCTTGTTCTCTTCTTTTCAAAACTTCTTTTTTGACACTTCCGTGAGTAAACTTTTTTCTGTTAATTCCCTTTGCAACATCCAGCAGTAGTAAGCAATCATGTTGACATTCCTTGATATCTCCTTTCCATTTCCTTGACATCCTGGTGAAACCTTTCACCCTGTTCTTCACTTACTGCTCCGAGGTTTTCTGGAACGTGGGAGTTGAGAAAATGGAGTTTCAAACTCATTGAGCAACCCAATGTTTTTATTTTTCTGAGCTTTCAACAATATCTTTGAAATTTGGATCCTTATAATTCCCAAGAAATTTTGCTACCACTTCTTTAAATGATAACCAAGCCTCTTTTTCTGCAACATTCATTGTAGCGTCAAATGTAGTATCTTTCATCATCTTGCAAATATCTGGACCTACAAAAACTCCTTCTTTCAATTTTGCTTCAGATAAGTTAGGGAAGTTTTTTTTTACCAAGTATTGAAAACAAGGACCATCTTTTGGCAATACCTTAACAAATTGCTTCATAATGCCAAGTTTAATGTGAAGTGGAGGTAAAAGAACTTTTTTCGGATCTAGGAGATTTACATTTAGAATATTTTTTACACCAGGCACTAGTTCTCTTCATGGCCATTCTTTTTTAACCCAATGTAGGTTTTTATCTCTACTGTCCCACTCACATAAAAAAACGTGGATATTTTGTGTACCCTACTTGTTGCCCTAATAGCATTGATATTACTTTCAAATCTCCGCAAACGGTCCCTTGATCATCATTGTATTTGATTTTAGACAATATCATTTCCGAATTTTCATAACGCTCTTTTAAGCGGACTGAGTGGGCAACTGGTAGTGATGCAAACTTGTTACCATTATTAAGAAGCACTCCCTTTAAACTCCTTTTTGATGCATCAATAAACAGCCGCCAGCTGCTGCAATCATATTCAATATTAAACATGTTCATCAACTTTGCTACATTGTTACAGTAAACTAATTCTTCATCCTGACTAAAAAATGAAGTGAAATCTTTTTTGCGGTTTCTATACCAACAGAAAGATGTGCAGCCAGAAGATTTTTCTCTTTCAGTCTAGAACCCAGCAACTCTGCAGATTCTTTTGATAAATTTAAATCCCTGACTAAATCATTTAACTCCTGTTGTGAAAATTGTTGAGGCTCATTGCTAGGAATACTAAACTCTTCTTCAGATATATTATTTTCTTCATCTGATGCATCTGATATGACAATGTTGTCCAGTGATTCAGGAACAGAAGGTATAGAACATCTGGACCATGAGGCACAGGACAAATAGCACTTGGAAGACTTGGATACAAAATTTCTTTTTTGTTTTTTAAATTTTAATTATCCACATTGCATGTACAAAAATAACAATCATCAGAATGAGTTCGTGCTTCTCTCCAGATCATAGGAATACCAAAACGAAAAAAATTCTTTTTACCTTGAAACCATTGGCATTGACGAAATTCTTCTACACAAATAGAACACACTCTATGCTGTGCCAATGACTTGTCTTGGTCTCCTAATTTAACACCAAAATATACTTTCTTTACAAATTCGGTAATATTTCGCTGTTGTTTTTTCACTACAAAACTGCCCACATATATAGCAGAAACTATCAGGCGAAACATGACAACCTCTAGCAGCCATTTTGACTAAGAAAATTATAAACTATTCCTCGATATGTACTTCAGACTTTTGCTAAACTTATATTAACTTAGATTTGTTTATAAGCTGCCTTTTACATACTTATTACAAGTCTGATATCATCAACTAAGATGATATCAGACTCAGGTGATATCAGACTTGAAAAATGTACAACATCAAAATTGTGTATATGCATGATGTAATACGTTGAGTTCAATATCAACTTGGCAAATTTTTTCACATGGATTTTTAACTTTTTATACTGCTTAGTGTTTAATATATTTTTAAATTATAATAATAAAATGAAATTTTTTTTTATTAGTGAAGCGGTATAAGACAATTCTCTCCTTTTAGAGGACAAATTTTTATTTTGGCAAAAATCTGAGGGTGATGGAATTTTTTACTTATTTTTACTGAAATCAGCGACCAAAGTTACATAAGATTCAGCATTTAGTTTTTAAACAATTTTTTCATTGTAGACCTGTGTTATGAACATCCAATTATTGTGTCATGGGCATAGTAATACACTATTATTCACCATTCATTGTTTTAGCCTCGCTTTGAACTCGATTATATCTTAAATGTATGTTGTAAGTTGTTTTTTTAAAACAAAATTAATTAAATTTATGAGAAACAGGCTGGATATCAAGATCTTTAAAAATCCATTACACATATATGGTGACTAATGATAACATATAAAGATGACATATATATATATATATATATATATATATATATATAGTGACTAATGATAACAGATAAAGATAACATATATATATATATATATAGTGACTAATGATAACAGATAAAGTACGTCTGTTTGCTATTATGTGTTTCTTTTACTCTAATATTTTCACACTCTCAAAAAAAGTACCCAATTCATTAAATCACTTTCTTACGGTACTTTTTTCTTTTTCAGCGTCACTTTGATACTGACAGGTCAGAACCAGACACTTTTTGAAAAATACCCTTTTAGTTAAATTGTTATAAAAATTAAAACTTATGTATTTAAAAAAAATGTTGATAAAAACAAACAAATTCAAGGAGGCATTAAAACTTAGGGGCTGTCCATTATTTATGTCAAAAAATTTTTGGCGATTTTTACCTCCCCCCCTCGCCCTTGTCAACATTTTGTCAAACTTCCAGAGACCCCTCCCCTATAAAATTACGTCAACATTTGATTACCCCCCCCCCTAAAAAGGTGGCTTCCAAAATGTTTATGTGGCAAAATTAGTAGGAATATAGTTAGCTTAATTAAAATACTGAATGTTAGGCGAGTGTGTAACACAGGACTTCAAACGCTGCCTTATTTTCCTTTATTTAAGTAACATTGTTGACGTCAACTTTTCTTGACCTCCCCCCTCCCCCTTGTCAACAATTGTCAAAAATTTTCTGACCCCCCCCCACTTCCCCCTTTTTTGTTAACGTAATTAATGGACAACCCCTTAATCTGAAAATGAAACATGCTGATGCTTCAATGAATGAAATATTCAGCAGTAAAAAAAATATGGACAGTTGTAAAATGAAATTGTTGTACAAAGATCAGAGAAAGCACGTACATTAACACCTAAATAAATATGTTTAATAAGCGAACTCAAAGTAAGCCAACAAGAAAAAAAAACAGATGTGTCGTCCAACAAATGTGTCGTGCAACAAATGTGTCGTCCAACAAATGTGTCGTCCAACAAATATGTGTATTTGAGACAGTTAAAAAAAGAAGTCATGTTTTATTTTTTTTATCTCAATTATTACGCATCGAATGTGTGGATTCAACAAATAATTTACAGGTAATATTATTTTGGTTTTTATGAGTCTTTATATTTTTTTTTTTTGTTTTCGTTAATAAAAAAAACGTAAGTTACAAATGGTAAAAAAAACAAGCACCGTCTTTACCATAGAATATAAATTGAACCAAATGCACTTCACTGATTCAAATTTATTGTATTGTGTATCAATATTTTAGTGCTACACTTGTAAAAAAGGAAAATAATACAAATGACGGCATTATTTCGGTAATTGGTAGAATACTTTTTTAGATGATGATATGCGTTTCGTGTAAAATCTATCTATCTATCTATCTATCTATCTATCTATCTATCTATCTATCTATCTATCTATCTATCTATCTATCTATCTATCTATCTATCTATCTATCTATCTATCTATCTATCTATCTATCTATCTATCTATCTATCTATCTATCTATCTATCTATCTATCTATCTATCTATCTATCTATCTATCTATCTATCTATCTATCTATCTATCTATCTATCATTGTAAACTATCTATCTATCTATCATTCTAAACTATCTATCTATCTATCATTCTAAACTATCTATCTATCTATCATTCTAAACTATCAGTCTGTCTGCCTGTCAGTCTGTTTGTCGGTCTAGGTGGCCGGACTTTTCGACCCCAGACTATTCGACCCCAAGCACTTCGACCCTGTCAACTGATAAAAAAATATTTCAATCATTTAAAAAAAAATATGTTTAGTTAACTTAGTACAATATAGTTGTATGTTTTCTTTAAAACGTGTGTCTTAATTGTTTGAAATGTGCGGTTTAGCCTTTGTGATGTCTTAGCAATGGACACTAAAAATGTAATTATGTGAGGAAATACTTCCACTCGACAAATCTTTGTGCCCCCTATTTTGATTATAACCAAGCTATGTGCCCCCTATTTTGATTATAACCAAGCTTTGTGCCCCCTATTTTGATTATAACCAAGCTTTGTGCCCCCCCCCTATTTTTATTATAACCAAGCTTTGATACATTAACAGCGTGTCAATCTCCCACCGTATGTCATGTCTAGCAACCAAGTAAGTGAGATAAGTGTTGCCAGACATATATAAGAAATAATATACAGATAAGCCAGAAGGTAAACGTTATACTGAGCTCCATCCACATCGGATACTGGTCACTAAGGTAATTTGTGGGAGTGGCTAGATGTCACGGGTTTTGACTAATTTGTCGAAACCATTCCCACTGGGTTCAGACCCTTGACTCACCCGGCCAACCCCTAATAAAATTAATACATATATTATACAATGTATAGTAGGATACGTTCCAGTTCTCCCGCCCACCACACTTTTTACCCCACCCCCTTAATTGCGTCATATCGCAGGTGGCCAGCACGAAGCGGGAGCTGAGGAATGTCATATAGGGGTGCAACATTCCTCGCGGGATTCTCTCTGACCGCTCGGCCCCTGTTCAAACGCCGACAAAGGATAGATGTCCAGTTACTCTTGTCTTTGTCGGTATGACGTACTTCTCTCCCCAACCCACATCATCTAGGGCGGGGATTTAGCCACCCCCTGTGATTGACAGGGAGAGGAGCGTCGTTAAAAGATTGGTCAAAGTCCCGTGTGCAAAAGTGTGTGAGTTAACAAAAGTATAGGAGTAATGTAAGACAGTGGTTTTGGGACATTCGACTGAGGGTCTTAGTTGTGACCGGTCGAGATTCGGCTGAGTGGTTTTTGAGAAGTGAGTCGATTTATGTGGCTCTGATTGAGGTAAGAGAGAGAGAGAGAGAGAGAGAGAGAGAGAGAGAGAGAGAGAGAGAAAGAGAGAGAGAGAGAGAGAGAGAACGTTCCTTTGATTATTCATTTTATATTGGATTATTATTTTTACCGTTGTTTTGGATTACCTTTGCTGCACTTTTACCAGCCACCAGCTTCCATTACGGACTGGTGTCTTTATGTGAATAAATATATCTTGTTGTTGTACACACGACTTGTTGACTTGATTATCGTCCCGTGTTGTACGTCTAATTACTGGTGAGAGAGTGTGTGGCAGAAACACAAATAGAAATACGAGTTATCACTGAGTCGGCCCTCATACTTCTAGATACAAGCCAAGGGCACCCTCATAGGGGTGCTCAACACTAGAGTAGATACAAACCATTGGTCAGTGAAACTAATGTTCAAGAATAAGGAGTGTTTGTGAGATATGTTGTCAATCTTTAAAAAAAAACAAAAAAAAAACTTAAGCGTGCGTAGAGGATAACGACAATCAGAACTCAAACCCCACAGAAACTCACATTTTAAACAATTAAAAGGCTTATTTTAAACAAAATTAATACAATATCTTAAACAATATGTTAAATAAAAGTTAATAAACATATTACAAAACAAAAAAAATGAGAATTCAAATATTATTTTTATAGGGTAGAGTAGTCCGGGGTCGAAGTGTCGCGGGGTCGAAGTGACGGTGTCGAACTGTCCGGGGGTCGAAAAGTTGTGTATCTAGTCTGCCTGTCTGCTTATTTAGTATGTCCATCTGTGTGTATGTTTTTCTCCACCTTTGTATTGTTGTCTTTAAGTATCTGTGTATTGGTACTTTTATTGATAATAAATACATTCAAAATAGTTGTATCAACGGTGTCTTCTTGTGTTACAGGCATATATTATGGTGATGCTTTCTTTTGTTTTCCCTCTTACATATTTTTTTAGATAATAATTTACCTTAACACATTCTGGCGTATCATTTACAGCGTTTACACCAATCAACGTTCGCCTTTTAGAGTCGCCGCCCACAAGAACAGGTGACAGAGAATGGTGAACATCTCGGTGTGTCTAGCTTTGGACCAAAACTTCTCTGAGGCGAACAGACAGATCTCTTCCAGTCGGCACGTCCTGTTTGCCACCAGTGTCATCGCTGGAGTTATAGACGGCTTCATAATCGTATCCAACGTCATCCTGGTGACTGCCCTGATCAGGTCCAGCGACAAGACAGAGGGCAAGGTGACCATGACGGGCTCAAACATCAGCCAGAGAGCGCGGTGGCTCATGGCCTCCCTCTCCGCGGGTCATACTGTCGTCGGAGCGTTCCTCATCCCTGCTGCCATTACACAGATAATCAACAACGGAACCTGGGTCATGGGTCCAGGCCTGTGCATGACCAAAAACGTGGTCGAAGCGGTCACCGTGGCAGCTTGCATGTACCACGTGATCGTCATGGCGCTGGACATGTACGTGGCTATCTGCAAGCCACTCCTGTACGCAAACTGACCGCCAGATCAAGCCATTTAATGATTCTATTATGCTGGCTTGTTCCTACGGCCGTGTTTGTGGTGCCGATTGTGTTCGGCTTGCACCAGAAAGGGAAGGAACTCATTATTTTGTGCCAAGGTGTCTTCGGAATGTGCAGCAGCACCTTCAGCGGCTACTTTATCTACTTTATCACATTCGCGTTTGTACTTGTCCCCATAGCCGCTCTTTGTGTCATGTACTTTTATATTCTGAGAGCTATCAAACAGTTTCACAACAGATTGCCCAAAGACATTACTCTCAAGGATTTACAGAGAACGCAGTCAACTCCTAAAAGCAAATCTGAAATATTTACAACCGCTTACAGCGCTGGCATGACTGAAATTCCCCATGCTGCCTCTGATGATGGGCAGGACATAGATACAGCCTGCAGAAATGAGCGTTCAGATGACATTAAACGAATCAAACCGCCAAAGAAGGAAGTGACGCCATCCGAAGACAGATCAAGTACTAAAAGTAGTAGCTTTAGCAACTTTAGAAAAAGTTATCGTAGCGCGAGAGCTTTCCGTTACATATTAACTGTTTTATCTTGGTACTCTTACCTAATGATATCTTTTTCAATATTTAAGTTGGTGAGCATATTCCGCCCTGAACTGACCCCATTTTGGCTCTCCTCTTGCATGTAGTGGCTGGGATATTTGAACTCCGCAGTAAATCCATTTCTGCTTTGCAGCAACAAAAACGTCCGACGCTGCGTTGAGAATTTGATTGGTCGGAGATTTTTTTCTTAGATAATTTTTTTTATTATATAATCCTAACTTTTTAGTACAATTTAATAGAAGTATTTTTTTTAATTAACATTTTTAAAAATACCTTTAAGTGTTAAAAAAATGAACTCACCAACCATTGGCAATAGCCAACTAACCAACGATATATTATATATATAGGTATTCAATTTATATAGAATATAGGAACGACATGTATGCTAAATCTATTTACTCCGCTCCATTCTTTGTAAAAACCGATTGTTGACTCTTACTCAATTGTGCAAAAAGCTTTTCATCCTTAGCAGTTACCTGTCTTTATAGTCTGTTTTTTGTTTTGTATTCATTATTGCCCTGTGTATTCATCATTGTCCCTGTGTATTCATCATTGTCCTGTGTATTCATCCATTGCCCTGTGTATTCATCATTGTCCTGTGTATTCATTTCTCCCTCCCACGGTATCATCAAGTCACTGAACGGTTATGGCCATGGGCGTCTAGGAATTTTTCCAGAGGGGGCAAAAAAACACATTGCCCTGTGTATTCATAAATAAATATTTGAAAATTGAAACATTTTGACTACAAGCACAAGCATGTTCCGATTTTAATTTTTTTCTCGTTTAATTTGGCTGTGTAGCTTGATTTGTCCTTCAAAAATGTTTTTGGCATTCAGGTTTTTATAATCTGGTAACTCTTGCTAGTTTATAATCGTCTGCCACTGAGTGAATTTTTAAATTTATACTAAATTAATATGAAAAGATGGATATCGGAAAATAAATATACATGCTCAATAAAACGAAAAGTGGAACAATCGCGGGATTCCGAAAAGCCGTTATTAGAAGATTTTTTAGGGCGTTTGCAGTATCAGAATTATTACAGGCATTGAGGACAACAGTATAAGTTCAACAGCCAGACACAAGTGAAGAAACTATTTCTAATTTGACTGTCGCTGTCACTTCTTCATTTCCTAAATTGGATGTGGAAGGTATGTCTTGACATACGGACCTTTCAAATGAGTTGAAATTGCTGCTGATCCTTGATTCGACCCCTGATAAAAATATGATTTTTAAGAGCTGACATTAGTGGAAACAGAGGTTTTAGATATGCTTGATTATCAAACTATTCATCGTGGGTTGTATACTTTGTATACTTGCAAATGTTAAAAGGTGGCTTTTGCAAATTGCGTGCTGTTTTCATAAAAAGTAATTCCAGTAGTTCATGGAGCATTTGTTATCAAACCATGCACAAAATTAAGATTTCAGCGAAGATGCGTAGCCACATGCAAAGCACATGGGACAAAGACTCTCATTAAGGATTCAAGCTATTTTATTTTGCACTATTGGTAGCCAAAGCAGTTTCCATAGATGAGCAGTTGAACTCATCATTTAGAAGACAAATTCAAGAAAATTGCATCAAACTGGGTCCCTCCATTTCTACAATCTTTTTTTATTTGTGGCATGCATGATTCTGGCACTTCGTGGAAAAGAATCACATTCTGGTATTTTTATGACCTGTTAGATATTCGTTTTGAATCTGGAGATGAAGTTATAGGTAATCATTTGTCAATTAGTTCTTGTAGTGCTAAGTATATCTCGGCAACCAGTGCCGCCGAGAGGGGAGCAGAGGGCTAATGCCAAGGGACCCGGCGAGTTTTAGGGGCCGGACTGAGCTTGCCAATCAACTTTTGAAAATATTATCAGCACGAGAGGCCGTGACAGCCCTGCTCAGGGGCCCGAAATTTCTGTCGGCGGGCCTGTCGGAAACTACACAAAACACTATGATCGAAATGTGTGGTTCTCTCTTGCTCGAAGACATTGTTCGTGAAGCAAATAATTCAGTTGCGATTTCTATACTTGCCGGCGAGACAATATAATTTCAGGCATTGAGCAGATGTCACTTTGGTGTTAGATTTGTCAAGAACACCATAATTACAAATTCATTAGAATATGGATTAGATACAGCCCCGTAGAGTGAAAATTCTACAGCAGGGGCTGATGTTCTACAGCAGGGGCCAAGCGATAGCGGCAGGGGGGCGAAATAATTTGTACTAAGTAGAGCAAACAAGCAAAGGGGCCGAACAAAAACGCAGGAAGGGCCAGGCTCCCTGCCCCCCCGCACTACGGGCCTGATTAGATATGACAAATTTTGTTGGTCAATAAGACGGATGTTCTACAATGCCAAGTAAAGAAAGAGCAGTCAAGCAATAATTCGAAAAAAAGACCCAAAAGCAGCAATTGTAGATTGCAGTTCACATAAATTAATCTTGTCGTGAACTATTTAAATAAGTGTGAATGCTGCACGAAACACAATAGGAAAAATTATAGTTTTTTTTCTGAGAAATTAATCAGCGAAGAAAACTAACACCAAATGTCCCTTTTCTATGTGAAACTAGATGGACACATAAATATAAAGGTTGCGGATTTTCGCTGAAAATGTGACAGAAATTGTTAAATAACTGGAATATTTAGAACAATCTGGAAAAAGCAAGCAAGGTGCACATTAGTTACTTTCTGTTGTTAGAGGTTAGGTTTGGGGTACCTTTGTTGTTTGTTTAGTTATTGCCTTTAATGTAATAAACTTTAGGAAATTTAGTTCAGTTTTATTTTATCAACTTTATGACTTTTTTTAAAATGTAGGGGGGGGGGGGAGCAAATTGTATTCCAGTTTAATTCCATATTTATGGTTTATTAGCCGCTGTTGTCAAGATAATGTAACAGTTTCACTTTGTTGAGGACCCCTATGAGGTGCCCTTGGCTTGTTGCTAAGTATAGAGGCTGACTCAGTGATGACCGTATTTGTATTTGTGTTTTCTACCACACACTCTCACCGGCAATTAAACGTACAGCCTGGACGATAATTCAATTCGACAAGTCGTGTACAACAACAAGATATATTTTATTTATACAGAGGCACCAGTCCGTAACAGGGATCTGTTGACTTATATCATAAGCAAAGATAATCCAAACTGCAGCAAAATAATCCAATATAAAATGAATAAGGAAAAATGACGTTATCACGATTTAACTCTCTCTCTTTCTATTTCTCTCTCACTTCCAATCAGAGACACATCAATCGACTCTCTCTCAGAGATCACCGGTTGAATGTCGACTGCCCACGACTCCGACACTCGGTCAAATGTCCACTGCACGACTCCGGCGCACTCGGTCGAATGTCGTTAAAACTATCTTACGTTACTCAAACACTTTCTTACACATGACCCTTGGCCAATCAATTATCTCCGCTCCTTTCCTGTCAATCCAGGATGGGGTTGGGAGTGGAGTTAACTTCCCGGCTTAGATGGGGTGGGGTACGTCATACCGACAAAGACAAGAGTAACTGGACATCTATCCTTTGTCGGCATTTTGAACAGGGGCCGAGTGGTCCAGAGAACCCCGCGAGAATGTAACGTATTTATGTCAACCACTGCCCTGTTCACCGAGGAAAGTTATTCTTCCCTGTTCCGCAGACCACCTGCGATATGACGCAATTACGGGGGCGGGGTAAAATGGGTGGAGAACTTGAGAACAGGAACGTATTCTACTTTACATGGTATAGTGTACGTCTTAATTTTATTAATACTATTAAGTCAAGGGAATGAATAAAGGAGATGGTTTCGACAGATTAGTCACAACCCGTGACACACTTTATACGTTTAATTCCGGCTCCTTTTTTTGTGCATATTGTGTTCTGATTAAACGAAAATCGTTTATCACCAATTTGTCGAGTTCAATCGGTTTGAAATTATCTATCTGTTTTCTTTTATCTATAAAAACTTAACTTCTTTAGCCACTTTTTCAAAAAATATTATTTCAGAAATTTTAAATGCATCGTCAAAATATCGAAACAAAGCGGGTTCACAAAATTGTTTTAAGACATAACAAATCTTCAAACTTGAGCTTTGCAGTTAAAATATTCTGTTAATATTCTTGTCTTTCTTCTTTGATGTTTATATTTATTTGTAGTTGTGAAAAAGATTTAAATATTAAACGTATTCACTCAAATCGTGCTTAAAAATCTTCAAATAAAAAAAAAAGTTGGTGAGAAATCATTGAATTCCTTATCTAGCAAAGCTAAAATTAGTGTTTTCTAGTATTATATAATGATTGTGAACACTATTAGTGTTTTCTAGTATTATATAATGATTGTAGACACTATTAGTGTTTTCTAGTATTATATAATGATTGTGAACACTATTATTGTTTTCTAGTATTATATAATGATTGTGAACACTATTAGTGTTTTCTAGTATTACCGTATATACTCGCGTGTAAATTGAAAAATTTATGCAGAATATATATGTCAAAAAACTGGGTCGACTTATACACGGGTCAATGCAATTTTCCAAAGAATGTTGGTGAAGAAACGCCATGTTTAACACATTAGACCGCCATTAAGTCGTGCAGTGAGATGTTTCCCTTACTCTATTACATGTTAAGCCAGCAACACTATAATGATACTTAATGATACTTTAAAGATAATTATAAGATAAATAACCAGCCTGTTCAAGTTTTAATTAAATATTTTATCATTTGGAAAATATTAGAATTTGAATGTAAGCTTTAGTTATTCCAGGTTCCAGTTATTGCTACTTTCAACCGGATGTTGACAATAAAGAGAAAGGGATCAAATGGAGTTGCGCGGTAGCGAAATCGAACAAGCCATTTAAAGACAATGTGCGGAAGATGTGGGAACAGTGGATGTGCTCTGGCCAAGCAAAATTAACGAAAGGCGGGAACCTGATGTAACCAGACCTAGATTTGGTAGCGAAATGGGTGGCAAGGATGCGTGGGATTTAATTCCATCAGAAATGATTAAAAAATCATTCATTAAGTGCGGCATCAACAACGCAATGGATGGAACAGAGGATGACACCATCTATGAAGACGACGACGAGAACAACTCTACATCAGATGATTCGGCAGATACCGACAGCGAAAATGATATTTATGCAGATGACGTAACAGATGAACAGTTCTACCAATTATTTGGACATTCTGATGACGAATATTCGGATTTTGAAGGATTTGAATGAGAAACTTTGGCCAAATTTGGCTAACATTATATGTCTGAATAAATAAAGTTAATTACGATATTTGTTTGATTTTGTAAGCTCCTCAATTTCTAGTCTCGACTTATCCACGGGTCATAGCAAATTCTTTAATTTTGGCTGAAAAAGGTCACGACTTATCCGTGAGATCGACTTTTACGCGAGTATATACGGTATATAATGATTGTGAACACTATTAGTGTTTTTCTAGTATTATATAATGATTGTGAACACTATTAGTGTTTTCTAGTATTATATAATGATTGTGAACACTATTAGTGTTTTTAAGTAGTATATAATGATTGTGAACACTGTTAGTTTTTCAGTATTATATAATGATTGTGAACAAAATGTTTCCTATGTGTAAGTTTTTCTTTTTATGCAATCAATCATAGGAGTTGTGCGTAATGACTTAATCATTTTTATAATTATGAACATATTTTCACAAAATTTAACATTAACTACTGTACTTGTACTAGTAGTATTTTTGTCTAAAACAAATGAAAAAGGGAAATAATATGTGTCAGTCAGTCAGATGTTAATATTCAACAGTAATCGTTCGCAACAGGAGTTTCCCATTAGTGATTTCATTTTTTTTTTTTTGGCTAAGTTTTAAAACACTAATAAAAAAATAACAGTCAAATTAGCCAAGTTGTATTGCTGTAAATTAGCCTAACTGAATGGCTGTAATTTGGCTAAATATTGAGCCTTAGTCATGTTGTCGTTTTAATGTTTCATGGATGCCTGAAAAAGAAGAAATGGAGATGTATCGGTTAAAGCCATTGTAAGGGTACAAATAGAATTGATTTTTGTTCAAATAGTTTATCAACTCTACTTCAGCTTGTCTCACACACTTTTGGCAAAAACAGATTTGTTTAACATTTTGTCATGATTATATATATGTATATATATATATATATATATATATATATATATATATATATATATATATATCATTTTTATAATTATGAAAATATTTTCACAAAATTTAACATAAACTACTGTACTTTTACTAGTATTTTGTTTAAAACAGATGAAAAAAGAGGAATAATATATATTATATTGCGTCGCCACTGTAAGCATGTCAGGGTGTTGTAACCCGCCATACCAGCTTTATTGGAGGTGTCAGGGTGTTGTAACCCACCATACCAGCTTTATTTATCCTGCCTCCACAGCTGCAACAGTTGGAGTGGGATTGAGTGACATGCGACATTGTTCTAGCCTTTGGCTGACATGGAGAAAATTCAATCAAATCTGGTATAGAAATTAAATCGAATTCATTAATCTATTGCAGAGGTGGTTATCCGCTTGTTTCTATATAGTATACAGAGCCTCACATTAATTAATAAAAGGGAGAAACAAAATCAAAACGATGAGGGAAAAAAAACGGATTTAATCGGAGCAGCACTAGACTCAATGAATTGCAGCACTGGACAATGAATTACAGAACTAGACTCAATGAATTGCAGCACTGAATAATGAATAGCAGCACTAGACTCAAAGAATTGTAGCACTAGGTTCAATGCATTGTAGCACTAGACAATGAATTATGGCACTAGACAATGCATTATAGCACTGGACAATGAATTGTAGCACTAGACTCGATAATTGTAGCACTAGACAATGAATGGCTGCACTAGACAATGAATTGTAGCACTAGACTCGATAATTGTAGCACTAGACTCCATGAATGGCAGCACTAGACAATGAATTGTTGCACTAGACTCGATAACTGTAGCACTAGACTCCATGAATGGCAGCACTAGACAATGAATTGTAGCACTAGACTCGATAATTGTAGCACTAGACTTCATGAATGGCAGCACTAGACTCAATGAAGAATTGGACTGGGTCACCGTGAGGACCAGATTTTGATATTATGTCAAGAGGACACCTAACTTATTTTGGTTCTATAATACGCATTTTTGTCAATTTAGTCCTTTTATAAGAATTCTATTTTGTTTCTTTAGGCGACTCATTTTATAACCCACAAAAATCGCAACAAACCTCAAACTGTTTTCCCTGAAATAAATCATATACATGTAGAATTAATTTCAAACATTCTTTAACATTCCGCGTAGCTGACTGTATTTGCTAACAAAATCTAAAGATGATACAAAAGTCACAAGGTGTCAACAAATACAGGAATGTTTCATCACTTGACTTGTATGTATCAAAGTCAGTGGTAAACATTCATTATTTAGAAAAAGAATAACAAAACATATTCCTGAGCAATAACAAATTGATAGAAAGAATAATAGAGGAACAGCTTTAAACAGAACAGTGTTTAATGGGATACGTTTGCACAGTATACATACGTTTTGTCATCCATTATCTGTGCACAAGTCTGTCATTTGTTAGTCATCAATTAACTGTGCACAAGTCTGTCATTTGTTAGTCATCAATTAACTGTGCACAAGTCTGTCATTTGTTAGTCATCAATTAACTGTGCACAAGTCTGTCATTTGTTAGTCATCAATTAACTGTGCACAAGTCTGCCATTTTATTGATCATCAATTAACTGTGCACAAGTTTGTCATTTGTTAGTCATCAATTAACTGTGCACAAGTCTGTCATTTGTTAGTCATCAATTAACTGTGCACAAGTCTGTCATTTGTTAGTCATCAATTATCTGTGCACAAGTCTGTCATTTGTTAGTCATCAATTAACTGTGCACAAGTCTGCCATTTATTAGTCATCAATTAACTGTGCACAAGTTTGTCATTTGTTAGTCATCAATTAACTGTGCACAAGTCTGTCATTTGTTATATAATCAATTAACAGTCAGAGAATAACTTAATTAGCAAAGTTTTAATAATAAAACAAGCAATTAAGCCTGTTCCATTCTGGACACAGGACGTGTTAGCGCATTTTCGTGTTATATATCAGTACGTTTGTTAGCTTTCAGTAAATATTTGTAAATTTTGGTAATGTTTATAAATTCAATTGTGTAATTCATATATCTGTAAAAAAAATATTATAAAGACGTTTCTTTATATTTGAAAAAATTATTTTCTCTTAAATCTAACTACAAGTGGTTTGTGGTTACTGAAATAGGACTCATAATTGAAAACATTCGAAATTGTAGTCATTTAATCGTCCGAAAACTCCGTCAATTGTTGCATAGCTCTGATACTTTCAATTAAACTCGGAACACAAGCTTACTATTTCATTTGATGAGTTTCTTAATAAATCTTGGTGAAACTACGTGCTGCAGTATTTCGCACCAAATGAATGGGTTATTGAACGTACAAGGTGTAGAATGGGGCCATATATAATATAAAGCCCCTTAGGAGCCCTGAAGCCCGGCCCTCAGAGGTCCTATCGCGAAATGAACTTTTGATGTACATATGGCAGGCCTAGACCTACAGAATGATATATACATCATGGGTCTAAGACTTATGGTTGCTGAGATATAGGGCGCTCCTTTATTAATATAGCTTATATAGTAAAATACTTTATAAGGCCCCTTTTACGGCCCTCAGAGGTCAGATCGCGAAATGGAAAAAGTCATTTCTTGGCAGGCCAAGACCTACAAAATGATATATACATCATGGGTCTAGGACTTATGGTTGTTGAGATCTAGGTTGATGACAGACAGACGAACAAAACGGGGACAATTGAGCATTTTTTTTCGAAAATGCTCTAAAAATCCTGTAACTTTTATAGATTGTTGTTTACTTGATTTGTATGTTTCCGTGTCGTCATTATTTATTACTTATAGTTCCATTGAGGTTCTAATACTTGGTAATAGCCTGTGGTGATTGTCTGAGGTTTTAATACTTGGTAATAGCCTGTGGTGATTGTCTGAGGTTTAATACTTGGTAATAGCCTGTAGTGATCGTCTGAGGTTTTAATACTTGGTAATAGCCTGTAGTGATTGTCTGAGGTTTTAATACTTGGTAATGGCCTGTAGTGATTGTCTGAGGTTTTAATACTTGGTAATAGCCTGTAGTGATTGTCTGAGGTTTTAATACTTGGTAATAGCCTGTAGTGATTGTCTGAGGTTTTAATACTTGGTCATGGCTTGTAGTGATTGTCTGAGGGTTCCAATACTTGGTCATGGCCTGTAGTGATTGTCTGAGGTTCTAATACTTGGTCATGGCCTGTAGTGATTGTCTGAGGTTCTAATACTTGGTCATGGCCTATAGTGATTGTTTGTGAAACATACATGAGCCACCACTACCGCCCAGCCGCCATAGTGGGTGATTCCGACTACGGATGAAAATCCCAATCAGAGAATGGCAGATGGGCATCACCCTATCTGGTCTCTTAAGCACTGTGATTTTGTTTCTCACTGTTCTTTAAGCCTAAGACATTCTCTTGCAAGAATATCAGAGAGAGAGAGAGAGAGAGAGAGAGAGGGGGGAATAGTGCATCTTCCATCAGAATCAAACCTTATCTGTTATAAGATTATGTTGAATTACTGTGAATGACTTGATTTGAATTCATTTCTCAGTTAGACAGCTGATATGATACAGTCGGCTTGAGACTTAGTTCACATTGCCAGTAATTTTTAACTGCAGTAGATGAGGAACTGGCATACAGCTGTGAACACGATCATTTGAAGATAAAAAGAAACAAAGTTCAAATTGTTTCTTGGACTAAAGTATAAGATATCTCTTCAAATGGCTTTTTCAGATTGGTCAAAATTTCAATCAACAAGTTAGTGCAATTAATTTTTTTAATATCATAAATATCTGGTTGAATTTAGCTCAGATGATTTTAAGTCATTATTTTAATTTGAAGACAAACAGTTATCTGACATTTATAATGGCGTCTAAGTAGTGCCTGTATTGTAACATTTATTGTGGTGTATATAAGTAGTGCCTGTGATTGTAACATTTATTGTGGTGTCTATAAGTAGTGCCTGTATTGTAACATTTATTGTGGTGTCAGTGCCTGTACTGTAACATTTATTGTGGTGTCTATAGTAGTGCCTGTATTGTAACATTTATTGTGGTGTAGTAGTGCTCATGTTATATTGAAACTCGGAATATTGGTAAAATAAACGGAAGCCTTCAAAAGTGACACAATCTTGACATGATGAAAGTGAATAGATTATAACAATTATACATATTGAAACTAAACCAATGTCTGTCGTAATAAAAAATAATATATGTTTGCGGTAAGTATATGGTAATATGCTTTTTACCTATTTTATTGATTAGTGCACAGTATGAGAGATCATTGAATTTTTATTAATTTCCCGCTGTACAGCGAATTTATGAAATAATAGATAATCTTTCTATTTATTAATAATCACACATAGGTGTGCAAATTGGAGAAGTAATACCGATGGTGTGAAGATCAAAGAAATATATTTAGCATCGTTAGCATCATGGTTAGCATTAGCGATTTACGTCTTTAAATTATCTTTACTGAGTAACATTCAAAGGTTTTAATTTACAGTGCGGTAATGGACATTTATTGGACAGCTTTCGTAAACCTTTCTAAACATAACAACAAATTCTTTAAAAATAAATATAAACTGTTTACGTACCTATACATTTAAATTAATTAAATTTCTTCTAATAGAAAAATGAACTAGGCAAATTGATTGGACACTTTGTGGTTCAAGTTCCAGTGCCAGAAAATCTAACAATCATTTACCATGCATATGTTGTCAATTTCACACCGATTGATAATGATAAAGATATTACCTTGAGGCGGTATAAGCCAATAACTAATGTTAAAGATATTACCTGAGGCGGTATAAGCTAATAATAATGTTAAAGATATTACCTTGAGGCGGTATAAGCCAATAACTAATGTTAAAGATTAATAACACCCTTTGGAAAGCTGTATATTAGTACGAGGAATGCCTGGAAAAATCATTTTATATCATTTATTAAAGGGGAAAAAATGATTCGAAACCTGAACGATTTTGAATTAATATTTTATATTGATCTAGTTTGTATTCTGAGAACCCAAAATGTCACATTTACGGCAGCCAAAAAAGTGTCGCCCGGTGCAGACCATCTGCCCTCTCCTACATAGCCAATCAGTCGACCCTTTTAAATTTTTAACTTTTTACAAAACAGTTCAACATACATTTTAACCACATACCCCAATGTTAACCAATTCAGTATCTAATTTATGTTTAATTTGTAGTAAAAAAAATCATTTTGCTATAGATCACCGTTTCCGTATCGAATTTGTCCCCAATTCTCTAGCACTGAAGGAAGATTATTTAATCAAGTACGTATTGGATACAGAGGAAATGACTAGCTGCGCGTGACTTTTTGTTTCACTGATCTTTGAACCGATGTCACATTATTGTAGTACGCCCATTGGCAACAACAGTGTGTAACATTGGTGTGTTACTTGTGATTTTATTTACATGGGAAGAAAGATGGTATGAATTTCAATCCACTCTTTGTACAAACTTCTCTACATCGGTTGATTCTTTTCGATTTACCGTTTGTTGCTAGATAGAGTATTTTTATAATATTTTCATATTTCCATCTTTACAACATAGAAATACCACATTCAATAAACTGTTTGACATTCTATAGATATATTCAGTTTAATAAATGTTGTTACATAGGCAGATATATTCTGCACTTCATCTGTAAGCTGTTTTTAGACTAAACACTCATAGTTTCTTCAAGTCCCTGTAGGGATGAGATAGTGATCTCTTGGATCCAATAAACCAGTGATTCTCAAACGTGTGCCATTGACCCACTAAAATTTAATCTGTTCGGTTTCTGCGACCCACTGTAAGGAAATAAAATAAATGAAAGATAGTCTAAATTAAATTGTATTTATCTCGATTAAGTCATTTCAATGATAGTTGGTGACCCACACCAAACCAGTTCTGAGAACCACAGCTACACAAATAACGGTGGCGGTTTTAGGGTGAGCTTCAAACCTGGAAGTCGTGCCTCTACACCATTCACTCTTGCTGACGTGTCTCTGTGTATCCTTATAGGGCAACTTGCTAGATTTGAATTAAATATTTGTATTATTTTTATTATTATATTAAAATACTATTGATTTTTTTTGTGTGCAGGTGTTTAATTATGGCTTCTTGCTAAATTTTAAAGCTGTCATTTATTGCAAGCATAGAAACTAAAGTATATCCGTGTTAGAACTACTAGACCATCATGTTAGAACTACTAGACCATTATGTTAGAACTACTAGACGATCATATTAGAATTACTAAACCATCATGTTAGAACTACTAGACATCATGTTAAGAACAACTAGACCATCATGTTTGTTAGAACAACTAGACCATGATGTTAGAACTACTAGACCATGATGTTAGAACTACTAGATCATCATGTTAGAACTACTAGACCATCAAGTTAGAACTACTAGACCATCATGTTAGAACTACTAGACCATCATGGTACTTCTATTAATACATCCACTACTATAGGCCACTCCGAAGGCTGTGAAGTAAATAATCTCTAAGATAGCAACCAATAGAACGATAAATATCAGTTTGATAGAAAATGTACATCTTGACTATAATGATAAATGTACATCTTGACTATAATGATAAATGTACATCTTGACTATAATGAAAATGATCATCTTGACTGTAATGATAAATGTCCATCTTGACTATAATGATAAATGTACATCTTAACTATAATGATAAATGTACATCTTGACTATAATGATAAATGATCATCTTGACTATAATGATAAATGATCATCTTGACTATAATGATAAATGATCATCATGACTATAATGATAAATGTACATCTTGACTATAATGATAAATGTACATCTTGACTATAATGATAAATGTACATCTTGACTATAATGATAAATGATCATCTTGACTATAATGATAAATGATCATCATGACTATAATGATAAATGTACATCTTGACTATAATGATAAATGTACATCTTGACTATTAATGATAAATGTACATCTTGATCAAATACCACAATATCGGCTATAACGAACGATCTATTTTTACTGTTTTGACTGTTCTAAATTATTATCAATCAAGTATCTGTGAATGCTAGTGTATTTGTAAGGAAAAATATTTCATTGAAGACTTGTAAACTCTATTGGTGGCTGATAATAGTGTTTTAAATATGTATGATTTTTAAATCAAACCCCAACAGTGGCCGGTGATAGTGGTTTACATACTGATGTTTATCCAACCAAACCCCAAAAGTGGCGGTGATAGTGGTTTACATATTGATGTTTATCCAACCAAACCCCAAAAGTGGCCGGTGATAGTGGTTTACATATTGATGTTTATCCAACCAAACCCCAAAGTGGCCGGTGATAGTGGTTTACATATTGATGTTTATCCAACCAAACCCCCAACATTGGCTGGGGGACCAAAAAATCTATGTGTAGTCCTTCGCTATTAACTGTTTATTTACAACCTTTGCCTGACTTACTGTAGCTTGATTGTGATTAGCAAAGATCTCCCAACTTTACTATCTACCATGGGCCATAATTTAATCCACTCGTATTTCCATTGTTACACGTTTGTGCTGTGGTCTCTCCATTGTTACACAGATTGTGGTGTGGTCTCAAATATTTCTAAGGGGTGTCCGTTTGGTTTAAATATAGTGATTATATTACTCTGGTTATCTTACCTCCTGTACAGATAATTTAAGTGATGGATTACTCCAGACAACTGAATCAGATTTTTTTAAGCTAACCTGACTGATGTCAAGTCAGCCATCACATTCAAGATCTGGGATTGACTGGAGTCAAGTCTTCTGGTCAGGTAAGAAAGTTTTTAACACGATGGTAGTAAAAAGTGTTGGTATTTTGTGTGTTGTTATAAATGATGAAACTAATTATATTTCAGGAGATTAAAATATAAACTGAAATGTGTCTCATCGTGACAGTGAAGGTGGCATTGATTAATACAATCATCGTGACAGTGAAGGTGACATTGATTAATACAATCAACGTGACAGTGGTGACATTGATTAATACAATCAACGTGACAGTGAAGGTGACATCGATTAATACAATCAACATGACATGAAGGTGACATTGATTAATATAATCAACGTGACAGTGAAGGTGACATTGATTAATACAATCAACATGACAGTGAAATTGACATTGATTAATACAATCAACGTGGCAGTTATTGAACTGTTATTTGACAGTCATTGTAACACTCTAGTGTGACACTAAACGTGACAGTCATTGTAACACTCTAACGTGACACTAATCGTGACAGTCATTGTAACACTCTAACGTGACACTAATCGTGACAGTCATTGTAACACTCTAACGTGGCACTAATCGTGACAGTCATTGTAACATCTAACGTATACTAATCGTGACAGTCATTGTAATAACTAACGTGACACTAATCGTGACAGTCATTGTAACACTCTAACGTGATTACTAAATCGTGACAAATAATGTAACACACTAACGTGACAGTCGTTGTGACACTCGAACGTGACACTCGAACGTGACAGTCATGCTTGGATGATGATGTTCTCCTTCCCTTAATTCTGACCTTTTATCGTTTCTTGTTTCATCTTTTAATTTTGAATTTTTAGAAAAAACCTCTACTTCCCCGTTTTGTCTGCCTGTCTGTCTGTCTATCCGTCATCACCCTAGATCTCAACAACCATAAGTCCTAGACCCATGATGTATATATCATTTTGTAGGTCTTGGCCTGCCAAGTAAACGCCTTGGTCCATTTCGCGATCTGACCTCTGAGGGCCGAGAAAAGGGGGCGTATTAAGTACCGTTTTACTATATAAGCTATATTAACAAAGGAGCGCCCTATATCTAAGCAACCATAAGTCCTAGACCCATGATGTATATAACATTGTGTAGGTCTTGGCCTTCAAGTACATCAAAAGTTCATTTCGCGATCTGACCTCTCAGGGCCGAATATAAGAATATAAGAGTTTTTTGCTTATATTTTAAATATAAATAATAAAAGCTAATCCAAGGGCGTAATCATTATTTATTTTATATTTATAACAGTTATTCAACATGATTACTTCCCTCTCTATTTATCAAAACCCATACACGTGGAGCAAAAATCTGTGGCTGTAACCCGGAAAAAATACAGTTTCGTCCGGCGTAACCGTAGCCACTGCTTACACGAAAATGCTCTAAAATGTCCTTTGTCCGAAACGGAAAAGACTTAAATTGCTTGTTTAATCTTGAGTAGCCAAACTTTTAAAAGTGAAACATCATACAATTATGTTCGTATATTATTAATATACATTTTGTTTTCTAACAGTCACAATGTCACAAGTAGATGACAACAGGCTGTCAACTACACCTGCTAAACAGCTAACTGGAGCAGCCAATGGAACCAAGTCAGGGTGGAACAATGTTTCTCCCCGTCCAGTCCAGCCAGACGGGGGGTGGGGATGGGTTGTGTGTGTCACCTCCATGGCCTGCAATGGAACTGTGTTTGGCATTATCAACACATACGGTACACTGTATGTTGCCATGAGAGATCACTACGCTAAGGACGATCCGAATGTTTCTTTTAAAACATGTGAGTTACGTCCCATGGCAGTTCTATAACAGTTACGTCACATCTCCGTTCTATAACGGTTACGTCACATCTCGGTTCTATGACAGTTTCGTCACATCTCCGTTCTATAACAGTTACGTCCCATCTCAGTTCTATAACAGTTACGTCCCATCTCAGTTCTATAACAGTTACGTCCCATCTCAGTTCTATAACAGTTACGTCCCATCTGACTTCTATAACATTATGTCACATCTCAGTTATAGAACAGTTACATCCATCTCAGTTCTATAACAGTTACGTCCCATCTCAGTTCTATAACAGTTACGTCCTATCTCAGTTCTATAACAGTTACGTTCCATCTCAGTTCTATAACAGTTACGTCCCATCTCAGTTCTATAACAGTTACGTCCCATCTCAGTTCTATAACAGTTACGTCCCATCTGACTTCTATAACAGTTATGTCACATCTCAGTTATAGAACAGTTACATCCCCATCTCAGTTCTATAACAGTTACGTCCCATCTCAGTTCTATAACAGTTACGTCCTATCTCAGTTCTATAACAGTTACGTTCCATCTCAGTTCTATAACAGTTACGTCCCATCTCAGTTCTATAACAGTTACGTCCCATCTCAGTTCTATCACGGACTTCCATGACTATCTGTTGATTGTACCGGTCACTTCCTAGTAAAGACCTAACTTTGGCAGTGGCATATACAACCAGCTATGGGCGGTATCTGCAGTACATTAATGTTGACAGTATAGAAAGTAGCTGGTTAAGGTGCCAAACGCAGACGCTCATCAGACACCATAAAGGTGTTGGTTGATTTAGACAGCAGGACGGTGGCCATGGAAGTCGGAATCCGCTAAGGAGTGTGTAACAACTCACCTGCCGAATCAACCAGCCCTGAAAATGGATGGCGCTAGAGCGCCTTACCTCTTGTGTGTCTTGGCTGGGATGTGTTGCTCTCGACAACTTTCCCCAGGTGGCCCAAAAACCCAGAACCTCCTAGCGGTCCGGGCGAACAACGGTAGCCTTGCTCTGGGCTAACGGCTAATCTGGGAGCACGAAAGTGCAAAACTGCGAAAAGCGTACCACGACTGTGCGTGGCCGGTACCCCCGGCTTCCCAGTACTGGAACGCGAGGACTCCTGAGACGCGGTTTCTGACCCTCTACTCTTGGGGGCCTTGAGCCGTTTCGGACCATAACATGGCACTGAAAGTGAAGGTTACGTAAGAACGAGATCCGTACGGCGCGGAATCCTCGACTATTAGTCTCGAAAAACCCAAACCTAGGAACGGGTAAGGGCTCGCAAAACGAAACTTGGCGGCATCGTCTCTGACGTGGGTCAATCGCATCGGACCTCTACAGTACGCGTGGCTGGTCGGGGCTGTTCGTCTGGAGGATACTTCCTGAGATCCACACCCGGCCGGCACTATGGGGGAGCTGAGGTCATCCTAGGTGCTGGTCGGCCTCATGTCTGACAGAAGACAATAAAGACTGTCAAAATATGACCGTTATTTGGTGATCCAAATAGAAAGTAACGTTGGGCCCCTCCCCTGCTGGAAGCTCCCTGCTCTGGGAACAACGCGAAATCTAAAAGTGTCTCTTAGGTAATGCCGCTACCTACGCCACCAGCCCACCCCGCTCTGGAGGGCACCTGAACGCTCTTAGGTGAATGGTGGTGGGAAGCCCGCAAGGGAACTGCTAAACGCTCCCCCGCTGCAGGACGAGCGCGGAAGTGAACCCTGGTGTACTCGATACTGTGACCGAACGCTGGTATTGCACGGAGCCAGCCCTTCGATGGCAGATCGGGGTTTCGAGGAAAAGGTACGCCAACCCACTCATTCCGAGAGATCAGACATGTCCGGCGGTAAGCACGCCCCGGCACTGGTTTAACCTGGGTCGAGCAAGAGCAACTGAACTGCTCTGCTTACTTGTCAGACCACCCAACCCGCCCCTCCCTGGGGCACCCCAAAAAGCAAATGGAAAAGGATAAGAATAGGAAAAAAGCGGGTCTGGGCAGCACCCAAACATGCCTCGATGGATGGTTGGGGGCGGTAGGGCCGCCATCGAAAAAAGTTCGACTACTCGCCCCGGTGCCACGACTTCGGCTGAAAGGTCTGGCACCGTAAAAGTAGCTACTTTCGGCTCAGCACGAGAACCACTAAGACGGATCGAAGGCACTGAGTGTCCACCGTCTGTTAAGCGAAGAAATGGGAGTCGCGCCCCATCACAGGTGAAGGCCAAGCTAGGTCAGGCAAGGCCCCTGGGAACGGTTGATTGCTCTGTCAGCCTGACCCAGGCACGAGTGACCGCTGAACGGCGCTTTGCAAGGGAATTCGCACACCCTCAGAAGGCAGCTTCGGAGTCGAGCCCGGCCCTGGCTAGTGTTGACTGCTCTGTTGGCACGAAACGAGAACGTACGACCACGCGGAGACGAGGGGGAGGCAGACCCCCAAAAGTGGCTGTGGCAGGTCAGGCCAGTCCTCGGGTAAGCATGGCTGCTCTTCCAGCGGAAAACCGACCGAAACGACCAGCAGGGTACCGTTAACGGGGCTGGACAGATGGCTTGCTCCGCCGCTGGTACCCGGCGAGAGAATGAGGTGTAGGGCGGAAGGATGTCGGCCTCTACCCCTGGGAAACCCTACCAAGGGCAACCCAGTCACTGTGCGCACCCCGAGGTGCACCCCGACAACACAGAAACCGACTCTGGCAGGGTGACAGAGAGGGGAGAGGCTACGCGCCGAGCCCCACCCTGCGCGACGAAAAGACTGGGAACTGTCAAGCCCAGCCCTCGGCGATAAACTGATTGCTCTGTCAGCGGGAAATAGAAAGTCATGGACCGCAGGTCACTGTTACCGGGTGTAGCCGAGCTGGTTAAATTATTTTGACACTCTCTCCTTCACTCGCTATATATATATATATATATATATATATATATATATATATATATATATGAACCATCTCAAGAAATCTAATAATATAATAGCGATTTGGGTTCAGCATTAAATCGATAGCGGAAAACAAAAAAGAATTCAAAATGGTGTCTTGCCTGCGTCTGGATTCGATATTTCTTTTGAAAAATCTACAGTTTTAAATAGTTTCTGTGGTTCTTATGAAACGTTAAAGTCCCAATTATTAATAAGTAATAATAATAGCATTTTAAAATCGTCAAACGTAAACAATAGTAATTAGTATAATCGAAAATTCTCCGACGATGAGAATAGCAAGCGCGTTCTCGTATTTAATTTCGTAAAAGTTATTTTTTAAAAGTCGATAAAAAAGAAATTCTGCTAATTTATATACAAATGAAGTTCTCAGCTTTTATAATATTTCAATTTTTTAAAAATTAAATAGGGCTTTGATTTTTTTAAATTACAAAATAAGATTATATAGGCCTAAGACTAAGTCAAGTGGAAGTGCAAAATAATCGAACAATTTTTAACAAAATACAATAAAATAATTACTTCGAACTTGTGACGTGGTGGCTGAATGGCTAAGCAATTTTTTTTATGCTGACTATCCAGTTCGATTCCTCTCACGGACATTAAGGTTTTTTTTTTTATAATTTATCCCGGTTGTTTTAATGAAAAGTAATAACTAATTAGATCTCTTTGACATTTTTTTTATTGAAATAATTTATCCTTTAGGATGTTGTAGAAAAAAAGAAACAACAACTAATTAGATTTTTATGTATTTCATAACTTAAAAAAAGAAAAATTATTTTGAAAATATGTATCTAAGCTGAACACAGAGGCGTACCTAGGGTTGGGGGAGGGGGTCCAAAATCGAAAGTCCCCTCGGGCCCCAGCTTGAGGGGAGCCCCAGAATTATTTTTTACATTAAATATTAAGTACATAATGTCATGGTATCGAATGTCACAATGTAGGGCCAAGCCCCCCGGGCCCCGAAATCCCTAGGTTCGGCACTGGCTGAACAATATTCTATCTCTATGCAAGGGCTGCAATTGCAGGGTACAGCTAGTGTTTATATTAAAACTGAAATTATTCAGTTGATTTCTTCTTTCTATTAACGAATTTTTTTCTCCACAGCTTAGGTTGGTTCAGTCAACACTGGGATCACTTTCTTGATGTGCATGATGTCCAGCATCATCAGTGACCGTGTTGGCATCAGACGCACTGGAATCATGGAGGCGTCTTGGCAGTCATAGGATTACTGTCCAGCGCTTTTGTTGAGGAACTCATGCTCCTTTATGACGTATGGCGTCATCACTGGCCTTGGAGTTCGCTTTCTCATACGCCCCTTCGCTTGTCATCCTAGGACATTATTTCAAACGTCACATGGGTCTGGTCAACGGGCTAGTGACATTCGGTTCATCCGTTTTCACTATAGCTCTTGTGTTTGCCCTCCAAAATTGCTGGATACTCTAGGCTTAAGTTCACTTCTGTCATTTTCAGGCCTTACAGCCTTGCTCATACCCTACTCATTGACTTGGAGGCCGATATTCACCAGAGAAAATCTCGGCCTGTCTCAGGCGGCCTTGTCCACCATGTCCATAGAAATGATTCAGAGCCAGTGCCAAGTGTTGCAGGTTTACGCAGTTTCTTGAATGTGGTTTGGAGGAATCGAGGCTATGGTCTGGGCAGTTTCCTGTGGAGTTAGTTTATTTGGATACTTTGTTCCTTTTGTACATATCGTAAGTAGTTTATTTGGATAATTTGTTCCTTTTGTACTTAGCTAAGTAGTTTATTTGGATACTTTGTTCCTTTTGTACATATCATAAGTTTTTTAGAGCATTTTCGAAAAAAAAATGCTCTATTGTCCCCGTTTTGTCTGTCTGTCTGTCCGTCATCACCCTAGATCTCAACAACCATAGTCCTAGACCCATGATGTATATATCATTTTGTAGGTCTTGGCCTGCTATGTGTACATCAAAAGTTCATTTCGCGATAGGACCTCTGAGGAGCCGGGCTTCAGGAGCTCCTAAGGGGCTTATATATTATATATATGGCCCCATTCTACACCTTGTACGTTCAATAACCCATTCATTTGGTGCGAAATACTGCAGCACGTAGTTTCACCAAGATTTATTAAGAAACTCATCAAATGAAATAGTAAGCTTGTATTCTGAGTTTAATTGAAAGTATCAGAGCTATGCAACAATTGACGGAGTTTTCGGACGATTAAATGACTACAATTTCGAATGTTTTCAATTATGAGTCCTATTTCAGTAACCACAAACCACTTGTAGTTAGATTTAAGAAAATAATTTTCAAATATAAAGAAACGTCTTTATAATATTTTTTTTTCAGATATATGCATTACACAATTGAATTTATAAACATTTCCAAAATTTACAAATATTTATTGAATCAGTACATAGCCACTGGCGTTTGGCCAGGTAGAATACACAGGGCAATGATGAATACAAAAAAAAAACAGACTATAAAGACAGGTAACTGCTAGGGATGAAAAGCTTTTTGCACAATTGAGTAAGAGTCAACAATCAGTCTTTACAAAGAATGGAGCGGAGTAAATAGATTTAGCATACATGTCGTATTTTTAAAAATGTTAATTAAAAAAAAATACTTCTATTAAATTGTACTAAAAAGTTGGGATTATATAATAAAAAAAATTATCTTAGAAAAAATCTTCGACAAATCAAATTCTCAACGCACCGTCGGACGTTTTTGTTGCTGCAAAGCAGAAATGGATTTACTGCGGAGTTCAAATATCCCAGCCACCACATGCAAGAGGAGAGCCAAAATGGGGTCAGGTCAGGGCGGAATATGCTCACCAACTTAAATATTGAAAAAGATATCATTAGGTAAGAGTACCAAGATAAAACAGTTAATATGTAACGGAAAGCTCTCGTGCTATGACAACTTTTTCTAAAGTTGCTAAAGCTACTACTTTTAGTACTTGATCTGTCTTCGGATGGCGTCACTTCCTTCTTTGGCGGTTTGATTCGTTTAATGTCATCTGAACGCTCATTTCTGCAGGCTGCATCTATGTCCTGCCCATCATCAGAGGCAGCATGAGAAATTTCAGTCATGCCAGCGCTGTAAGCGGTTGTAAATATTTTAGATTTGCTTTTAGGAGTTGACTGCGTTCTCTGTAAATTCCCGAGGGTAATGTCTTTGGGCAATCTGTTGTGAAACTGTGCGATAGCTCTCAGAATATAAAAGTACATGACACAAAGAGCGGCTATGGGGACAAGTACAAACGCGAATGTGATAAAGTAGATAAAGTAGCCGCTGAAGGTGCTGCTGCACATTCCGAAGACACCTTGGCACAAAATAATGAGTTCCTTCCCTTTCTGGTGCAAGCCGAACACCAACACAATCGGCACCACAAACACGGCCGTAGGAACAAGCCAGCATAATAGAATCATTAAATGGCTTGATCTGGCGGTCAGTTTGCGGTACAGGAGTGGCTTGCAGATAGCCACGTACATGTCCAGCGCCATGACGATCACGTGGTACATGCAAGCTGCCACGGTGACCGCTTCGACCACGTTTTTGGTCATGCACAGGCCTGGACCCATGACCCAGGTTCCGTTGTTGATTATCTGTGTAATGGCAGCAGGGATGAGGAACGCTCCGACGACAGTATGACCCGCGGAGAGGGAGGCCATGAGCCACCGCGCTCTCTGGCTGATGTTTGAGCCCGTCATGGTCACCTTGCCCTCTGTCTTGTCGCTGGACCTGATCAGGGCAGTCACCAGGATGACGTTGGATAAGATTATGAAGCCGTCTATAACTCCAGCGATGACACTGGTGGCAAACAGGACGTGCCGACTGGAAGAGATCTGTCTGTTCGCCTCAGAGAAGTTTTGGTCCAAAGCTAGACACACCGAGATGTTCACCATTCTCTGTGACCTGTTCTTGTGGGCGGCGACTCTAAAAGGCGAAAGTTGATTGGTGTAAACGCTGTAAATGATACGTCAGAATGTATTATGGTAAATTATTATCTAAAAAAATATGTAAGAGGGAAAACAAAAGAAAGCATCACCATAATATATGCCTGTAACACAAGAAGACACCGTTGATACAACTATTTTGAATGTATTTATTATCAATAAAAGTACCAATACACAGATACTTAAAGACAACAATACAAAGGTGGAGAAAAACATACACACAGACGGACATACTATATAAGCAGACAGACAGACTAGATACACAACTTTTCGACCCCCCCCCCCCGGACAGTTCGACCCAGTCACTTCGACCCCGCGAAACTTCGACCCGGACTACTCTACCCTATAAAAATAATATTTGAATTCTCATTTTTTTTTTTTGAATATGTTTATTAACTTTTATTTAACAGATGTATGATTGTTTAAGATATCAATTTTGTTTAAAATATGCCTTTTAATTGTTTAAAATATGAGTTTCTGTGAGGTTTGAGTTCTGATTGTCGTTATGCTCTACGCACGCTTAAGTTTTTGTTTTTTTTTAAGATTGACAACATATCTCACAAACACTCCTTATTCTTGAACATTAGTTTCACTGACCAATGGTTTGTATCTACCCTAGTGTTGAGGACCCCTATGAGGATATCCTTTGGCTTGTATCTAGAAGTATGAGGGCCGACTCAGTGATAACTCGTATTTTTATTTGTGTTTCTGCCACACACAGTCTCACCAGTAATTAGACGTACAACACGGGACGATAATCAATTCGACAAGTCGTGTGTAACAACAACAAGATATATTTATTCACATAAAGACACCAGTCCGTAATGGAAGCTGGTGGCTAGTAAATGTGCAGCAAAGGTAATCCAAAACAGTAAAAATAATAATCCAATATAAAATGAATAATCAAAGGGACGTTATCTCGATATCTCTCTCTCTCTCTCTTATCTCAATCAGAGCCACATAAATCGACTCACTTCTCAAAAACCACTCAGCCGAATCTCGACCGGTCACAACTAGGACCCTCAGTCGAATGTCCCAAAACCACTGTCTTACATTACTCCTATACTTTTAGTTAACTCACACACTTTTGCACACGGGACTTTGACCAATCTTTTAACGACGCTCCTCTCCCTGTCAATCACAGGGGGTGGTTAAATCCCCGTCCTAGATGATGGGGGGGGGGGGAGAAAAGTACGTCATACCGACAAAGACAAGAGTAACTGGACGTCATCCTTTGTCGGCGTTTGAACAGGGGCCGAGCGGTCAGAGAGAATCCCGCGAGGAATGTAGTACCCCTA
>JAGDYQ010000187.1:710403-761766 GCA_021962125.1 Bulinus truncatus
TTTTATCAACTTTTTTTTTAAATACATAAGTTTTAATTTTTATAACAATTTAACTAAAAGGGTATTATTCAAAATGTGTCTGGTTCTGACCTGTCAGTATCAAAGTGACGCTGAAAAAGAAAAAAGTACCGTAAGAAAGTGATTTAATGAGTTGGGTACTTTTTTTGAGAGTGTGAAAATATTAGAGTAAAAGAAGCACATAATAGCAAACAGACGGACCACTGGGTGTAACTGACTGCTTTTATATAAGTTGAACAAATTTAGTTGAGAATTGTATTTGTTTGATACTAAAAAAAACGATAATTAAAACTATTAATTATGTTTTCTCTATCATCCATTGTTTAAACACAATGAAAAAGAAGGTCCTCAGATAATTTAGTCAGAGCTTTTTTTGTGTGTGTGACAGAGTTAAATATTTTAAATGTCATCTTTATCTGTTATCATTAGTCACTATATATATATATATGTCATCTTTATCTGTTATCATTAGTCACTATATATATATATATATATGTCATCTTTATCTGTTATCATTAGTCACTATATATATATATATATATATATATATATATATATAGTGACTAATGATAACAGATAAAGATAACATATATATATATATGTCATCTTTATCTGTTATCATTAGTCACTATATATGTGTAATGGATTTTTAAAGATCTTGATATCCAGCCTGTTTCTCATAAATTTAATTAATTTTGTTTAAAAAAAAACAACTTACAACATACATTTAAGATATAATCGAGTTCAAAGCGAGGCTAAAACAATGAACGGTGAATAATAGTGTATTACTATGCCCATGACACAATAATTGGATGTTCATAACACAGGTCTACAATGAAAAAAATTGTTTAAAAACTAAATGCTGAATCTTATGTAACTTTGGTCGCTGATTTCAGTAAAAATAAGTAAAAAATTCCATCACCCTCAGATTTTTGCCAAAATAAAAATTTGTCCTCTAAAAGGAGAGAATTGTCTTATACCGCTTCACTAATAAAAAAAATTTTCATTTTATTAGTATAATTTACTAGTTGCAAATATCCGGCTTTGCCCGGGTTTAAAAAAAGGTTTTCTGTTTATCTTTTGTTTTCTCCCTCCCCCCTCTCCCTCCCTCCCCCTCCCTCTCCCTCTTTACCCCTTTCTCCCTTTCTCTTTCCCTCCCTCCCTTTCTCCCTCCCTCCCTCTCCTTCTCTCTCTAACTCTCCCATCTCCCTCTCTCTCCCTTCTTCTCTCACCCCCGTCCCCCCTCTCTCCACCTTCCTCCCTTCCTCCTCCCCCTCTCTCCCTCCCTGCCCCCTCTCTCTCTCCTTATCTCTCACTCCCTCCCATTTCTCCCATCCTCTCTCCCTCCCTACCCCGTCTCTCCCTCCCTCCTTTCTCCCTCCCTCCCTCTCCCGTCACCCTCTCTCCCCTCTTCCTCTCTCTCCCTCCCCCCCCTCTCTCCCTTTCCCTCACTCCCTTTCTCCCTACCTCCCTCTCCCTCCCTCTCTCCAATCTCTCTCTCCCCATTCATCCCTCCCTCATTCCCTCTCTCCCTCCCTGCCCCCTCACTCCTTTCTCTCTCTCCCTCTCCCACCCTCTCTTTCCCTCCCTCCCCTCTATCTCCCTCCCTACCCTCTCTCTCCCTCCCTTCTTTTCTCTCTCCCTCTCCCCCCTGCTCCCTCTCCCATCTCCCTCTCCCCCCTGCTCCCTCTCCCATCTCCCTCTCCCCCTGCTCCCTCTCCCATCTCCCTCTCTCCCCTCCTTCTCTCCCCCTCCTTCTCTCCTTACAATTAAACTACCCATCAAGATGAAATGAAACCTGTCCTATAACCTTCCCCATGTAATTATGTGTATGTGTAACAAATTTCACGTTATTTGATTGTCTGGATCTTGAGTTATAAGGGAACAGACAGACAGACAGACAGACAGACAGCAAATGCCTCTTATAAGTATTAATTTAAAAATATATAAAACACTAAGCATTATAAAAAGTTAAAAATCCATGTGAAAAAATTTGCCAAGTTGATATTGAACTCAACGTATTACATCATGCATATACACAATTTTGATGTTGTACATTTTTCAAGTCTGATATCACCTGAGTCTGATATCATCTTAGTTGATGATATCAGACTTGTAATAAGTATGTAAAAGGCAGCTTATAAACAAATCTAAGTTAATATAAGTTTAGCAAAAGTCTGAAGTGCATATCGAGGAATAGTTTATAAATTTCTTAGTCAAAATGGCTGCTAGAGGTTGTCGTGTTTCGCCTGATAGTTTCTGCTATATATGTGGCAGTTTTGTAGTGAAAAAACAACAGCGAAATATTACCGAATTTGTAAAGAAAGTATATTTTGGTGTTAAATTAGGTGACCAAGACAAGTCATTGGCACAGCATAGAGTGTGTTCTATTTGTGTAGAAGAACTTCGTCAATGCCAATGGTTTCAAGGTAAAAAGAGTTTTTTTTCGTTTTGGTATTCCTATGATCTGGAGAGAAGCACGAAATCATTCTGATGATTGTTGTTTTTGTACATGCAATGTGGATGGTTAAAATTTAAAAAACAAAAAAGAAATTTTGTATCCAAGTCTTCCAAGTGCTATTCGTCCTGTGCCTCATGGTCCATATGTTCCTATACCTGAATCACTGGACAACATTGTCATATCAGATGCATCAGATGAAGAAAATAATATATCTGAAGAAGAGTTTAGTATTCCTAGCAATGAGCCTCAACAATTTTCACAACAGGGGTTAAATGATTTAGTCAGGGATTTAAATTTATCAAAAGAATCTCCAGAGTTGCTGGATTCTAGACTGAAAGAGAAAAATCTTCTGGCTGCAAACACATCTTTCTGTTGGTATAGAAACCGCGAAAAAGATTTCACTTCATTTTTTAGTCAGGATGAAGAATTAGTTTACTGTAACGATGTAGCAAAGTTGATGAACATGTTTAATATTGAATATGATTGTAGCAGCTGGCGGTTGTTTATTGATGCATCAAAAAGGAGTTTAAAGGGAGTGCTTCTTAATAATGGTAACAAGTTTGCATCACTACCAGTTGCCCACTCAGTCCGCTTAAAAGAGCGTTATGAAAATTTGGAAATGATTTTGTCTAAAATCAAATACAATGAAGATCAATGGACCGTTTGCGGAGATTTGAAAGTAATATCAATGCTATTAGGGCAACAAGTAGGGTACACAAAATATCCATGTTTTTTACGTGAGTGGGACAGTAGAGATAAAAACCAACATTGGGTTAAAAAAGAATGGCCATGAAGAGAACTAGTGTCTGGTGTAAAAAATATTCTAAATGTAAATCTCATAGATCCGAAAAAAGTTCTTTTACCTCCACTTCACATTAAACTTGGCATTATGAAGCAATTTCTTAAGGCATTGCCAAAAGATGGTCCTTGTTTTCAATACTTGGTAAAAAACTTCCCTAACTTATCTGAAGCAAAATTGAAAGAAGGAGTTTTTGTAGGTCTAGATATTCGCAAAATGATGAAAGATACTACATTTGAAGCTACAATGAATGTTGCAGAAAAAGAGGCTTGGTTATCATTTAAAGAAGTGGTAGCAAATTTTCTTGGGAATTATAAGGATCCAAATTTCAAAGATATTGTTGAAAGCATGCTCAGAAAACTAAAAAAAATTGGGTTGCTCAATGAGTTTGAAACTCCATTTTCTCAACTCCCACATTGATTTCTTTCCAGAAAACCTCGGAGCAGTAAGTGAAGAACAGGGTGAAAGGTTTCACCAGGATGTCAAGGAAATGGAAAGGAGATATCAAGGGCGTTGGAATGTCAACATGATTGCTGACTACTGCTGGATGTTGCAAAGGGAATTAACAGAAAAAGTTTACTAACGGAAGTGTCAAAAAAGAAATTTTAAAAAGAAGAGAACAAGACATAATGGAAAAGAATTAAATAAATTTGAATTTTACTACATTTATTAATTGTTAAATCTATATAATGTGATTTTTATACACATTGAATGACGTGAAAACTATGATAAAATGCATATATTTTTAATGAACATTTTTTAAAATTTCTTATTTTCGTATCAATTTTCTTTCGTATTTTGCAAAAAAATCTTACGTGATAGAAAAAACGGGTCTCAATTTTGAAATCAGCACATTAAACTACATAATATTCAGCATTCAAAATAAAAACAATTTTCCAAAAGTTAAAAAATGCAGGCCTGTGTAATTAATACATCCGATGCTTTATCCTCGTACCCAGACAATTCGTGATCAAAATGAATCTGAGTTACTTGTAAATTACCTCATCTAATATTGACACTTTTCATATAATCGACGGTATTGTGAGTCATTGGTACAACTCGCAGCGTGACGATAGATTTAAAAGCAGACCAGTTTTGTATTAATCAGGGATTCTCATTGTTTTGCTTTAAAAGAAAACATTTATTAAAATAAAAAACAACTGATAATTGTTGTTTTTTTATTTCGTTAAATTTTAGATCCTTCCCTTTTTTTTTAACAACTCATATTTTATTAAAGCAGTAATACTTTATTTCTCTTTCTACTATAGACTGAAGCGTGACGACATAAATACTTTGGGAAGCCTCCAATCTTTAAAACTACTTAAGTTATATCATGGAACAATAACACACATTATTGACCTGTCCCGACAATGTCTGTGAGTGATTTTTTTATAATGTTGACCGACACAATTAGTTTTCAACTCGGTAAATGACAGATAACAATGTTAATGACTTAGGTGGTTAGGGGTGGGGGGGGGGTGTTGGCGAGAATACTATTAAATTACTGAAGCTATCTCAATTTATCTAATTATAATATTTTAAACTCTTTGTATGTCGAGGACAATGTAACAATGTAACAGTTCTAAAAATTTCCAAAGCCGTGGGCGTCCTCTGCGAGTTCCATGTTTGGCACTGCGCTCTTGAAGCGCCACTTCCTTGATCGGCTCTCTGTTTTAAGCGCCACTTCCTTGTTCGACTCTCTGTTTTTAGCGCCACTTCCTTGTTCATCTCTCTGCTTTTAGCGCCACTTCCTTGTTCGTCTCTCTGCTTTTAGCGCCACTTCCTTGTTCGGCTCTGTTTTTAGCGCCACTTTCTTTTTTGGCTCTCTGTGTCGCCTCGCAACTCGCAGTTCGTTTTCTAAGCTACTGCGAATTGAAATTATTATTGAAATATTTTCAGCGCTTTCATTTTTTTTTCTTCCATCTTGGTTTGATTTTCATTATCCGTTGTCTAGATACTCTCATTTTGTCTTTTTTGTAGAATTGGTTTTGTGTAACAATAGCATTACTTTTTTAAATAATATCTATATAAATAATAGAGATTTGAGTTCTGCGTTAAATCGGAAGTAAAGAATTAATACAACAGTATTCCAGTTTAAAATACAATCATGAAGTACTACTGATACTGCCTTCAGTCCAGTCATATTATGATTTAATTTCATCGTCTGTGATTCTTTCGAGATGAGCACAGTAGCTCTAACGTTTTCTTAAGACTTCGAGAGCCCCAGTGATAATAAAAACCTTAAACAGCACGGCTTGAAAATATTGGCCCCTTTATAATCTTTGAAAACTGGGGGCTCGTCAGAATTCCCCCCTCCCCCCCCCCTCGTCCTTCCCCTGACTTTTAAGTACTTTAAGCCAAGGGAACCAGAACATTTTCAGTTTGCCCTTCTTTGTGGTTGCTTTGTGGTTGATGAAATAATAGACTGGGCAGTTGGCCTCGTAACAGTGAGGGGTGGGGGGGGCCTAAGGCAGCCGACTATGTCTCCAATCCTTAAAAACGACTTTGTGGTTAGAGACCCACTGTGTGTGTGTGGAGAGAGAAATAGTACAGCCAGAGATTGATGACGCAATTTGGTAGGCTCCGCCCACCACAGACCCTATGACGTCAGTCCTCCCTCGCGTATTTTATTCTGAGTTTTTACGTGTATACGTCATTTCAAACAAACTGATGTATACTAAAACCGACAGTGGACGGATGGTCGTGTCGTGAAGCGCTCGACTGTCGACCTGAAGGTACCTGGTTCGATCTCCAGAGAGGACCAAGGAAATTTTTCAGATCTTGGCTCAAGTTCCCGATATATCCACCCATGGCGCCTCCATGGCCATTACACTATCGGCTATGGTGGGGATGAAAGAAGTGCACCATAAAAACGTCCCATTAGTGGTTTATTATATGATCTAAGAGGTTTCATCTCATCCTTGCAGGAGGCTTCCCACACACATACACACACTAGACAGAGACAATCGGAAAGGGTAAATCAAGCAATGCTAGTACGTGGAGGAGATAATGGTCTACATTTTTACCTTGGGTTCGTGGATGATGTACCTGTGAAGGTGCAACGTGTAGATCTTTAATGAATACACATTTTTTCGATATTGTAAATAATGTTGCCGTATTATTACAATAAATCATGTAAAATTAGGTCAGAACCTTTTTTTTTTTAATATTTTTGTCATACTTGTTTAAGTAAAATTTTGAAATTCAAGGGTATAATAAATCCATAAAAATAAAATTGATTGTAAGCAGATAATAGCTGAAGTGTATGTATTTAAATGCATACGGCTGTTAGAATTTATCGTGTTGATGATATGAGTACTGTTACACTCATCTTTGGGTATTCAATTACAACAATCGTTGCAAACCGCAAAAAGTGGTGGATATGACACATAGGTACTGCGGGGTTATTTTTTGCAGAAAAAAAAATGTCGGGGTTGGGGGGGTGGGGATGAATCATATATATACAATAAAACGAAACAATTCAAAATAATTAGTAATGCATGTCCAAGTGTGTTTGTGTGTGTGTGTGTGTGCGTTTGTATGCGTGTGTGCAATGGCGCAACCAGAGGGGGGCAGGAGGGCTTGAGCCCCCCCATAGCCAAATCATCAATACATAATTAATGTTATAAAGTTACAAAAAAGACTGTCAAACTGTCTTTTTTCATAATGTGAGCGCCCCCCCCTCCCAGCATTTTTTACTGGTAGCGGCACTGCGTGTGTGTGTATGTGTATGAAAGTATGTTTATGTGTGTAAGTGTTCATTTGCACAAATATGGGAAATGCAGTTTATTTAATGAAAATGTTGAAATGGAATTGATTGATAGAAAATGGTGAAATGCGGTTTATTGATAGAAAATTTTGAAATGCATTTTGTTGATATCAGGAGGGTTTTAATAGCCTCAGTGTTTACAGAAAATAATCGATGTATGTATCTTTCATATTCAAATATTCAAATGCTTTTAATTTTTTTTTCAGAAACAGGTTGCTTGAAAAATGTTTACAATCGTTTCAATCTTTTACGCTTCGCCAACCACTATAAAAATGGCAATGTCTTCGCAACCCACCTGAAAAAATGTTTCTAATTTGGTTTCGCTCCCCTCCAGTAAATTAAAATAAAAGAGAAAAAAAAATAGATGGGGAAATGTTTTTTGACATAGTACAAAACACAAGAGGTAACGAAAAAACAAAAATGTGGCAACCGAGAAAAATATATTTCTCCACCATTTGGTTAGTTTGTTAAAAAGTTATCCTGCGGTCTCATGTCAGTACATGTCTGCGTTAAAAAGTAAGAATCAAGAGTAGTAAGTTACGTTAGACTTTCTTTAATCTTCACGTTAATCCTTAAAAATAAAGTATATTATGTTCTTTGATAGGGACGTATAAATAAATTACTTTGTGTTCTCTGATAGGAATGTTTTAATAAAGCACATTGTGTTCTGTGAAAAGGATGTATAGGCCACACATTTTGAACATGTTCAGGAACCAACTGTATACAAGTGCTATTTTTGTAGGTCTGTATGGACCATTAGCTAAGACTTTCAGAGATATTTTGAGACCTTTGTTAAAAATACATTGAATGTCCTTATAACACTAAATTTAATAGAATTTGATACTAGAATGTGGCAGTTTGGAAGTTGGGGACCTTGATGATTGACTAGTCTGCCTGTCTACAAGAACGGTCCCTGCCTGGTAGTGAACACAACTGAATAGTCGGTTCTGCCTGGTGACCGACACGTCTGAATAGCCGTTATTTACCTAATAGTGAACACGTCAAAATAGCTCAGGATAAAACTGCAAAGCTGTACCCACCTACATCTGCATCGATGTACACTGCACTCAGGTCAATATGCACTGTACTCATGTCAATGTACACTGTACTCAGGACAATGTACACTGCACTGATGTCAATGTACACTGTACTCAGGTCAATGTACACTGCACTCAGGTCAATGTACACTGCACTCATGTCATTGTACACTACACTCAGGTCAATGTACACTGTACTCAGGTCAATGTACACTGCTCTCAGGTTAATGTACACTGCACTCATGTCAATGTACACAGCATTCAGGTCAATATACACTGCACTCAGGTCAACGTACACTGCACTCAGGTCAATGTACACTGTGCTCAGGTCAACGTACACTACACTCATGTCAATGTACACAGAACTCAGGTCAATGTACACTGTACTCAGGTCAATGTACACTGCACTCAGGTCAATGTACACTGCACTCATGTCAATGTACACTACACTCAGGTCAATGTACACTGTACTCAGGTCAATGTACACTGCACTCAGGTCAATGTACACTGCACTCATGCCAATGTACACATCACTCAGGTCAATGTACACAGCACTCAGGTCAACGTACACTTCACTCAGTCAACGTACGCTGCACTCAGGTCAATGTACACTGTACTCATGTCAATGTACACTGCACTCAGGTCAATGTACACTGCACTCATGCCAATGTACACATCACTCAGGTCAATGTACACAGCACTCAGGTCAACGTACACTGCACTCAGTCAACGTACGCTGCACTCAGGTCAATGTACACTGTACTCAGGTCAATGTACACTGCACTCAGGTCAATGTACACTGCACTCAGGTCTCGGCTGCTGAACAATTAAGTCCGGTGAGTGGCAACAGGTTCTGAACATAAATTTAAATCCACGACATCTAATCAATGTACCGTTAATTGCGTCCCCTCTGGCTATTAGTTATCAAAAGAATACACAACTATTCACTTTTGTTTACAAAGAACATTGGTTTCAAAACTTAAACACAGGTATAGTGCTGGTAAACGGAGAGGTAGTGATGTTAAAAAAAAAACAAGAAAAATGTGTATTATTGATGACTGTAAATATAGATAGATAGATAGATAGATAGATACACAGACAGACAGACAGACAGACAGATAGATAGATAGATAGATAGATAGATAGATAGATAGATAGATAGATAGATAGATAGATAGATAGATAGATAGATAGATAGATAGATAGATAGATAGATAGATAGATAGATAGATAGATAGATAGATAGATAGATAGATAGATAGATAGATAGATAGATAGATAGATAGATAGATAGATAGATAGATAGATAGATAGATAGATAGATAGATAGATAGATAGATAGATAGATAGATAGATAGATAGATAGATAGATAGATAGATAGATAGATGGTGGTGGTAGTGGTATTAGTGCCTGGCGGATTTTTATCAACAAAGTGCCGTTCTCTATCAACTTGTTAATGAAATGCTTTAATAAGACTGTCTCAAAAACAAGTTTGAAAAATGATTGCTCGACGATCATTTCTCACGCTTTTGCTTGGTTTGACTTTGACTATCAAACATATCAAATGCCGAAGTGACACATGACGGTTACTACAACGTAACTTAACTATATTCATTTCTGGAGTGTTCATCGAATACTCACTTGCTTTGACTGGCGCATATATATCTGTGAAACAGCTTTTTCAAGCTTGATACATATTTAAAATTTGACATCTATGGGCAGAACGATAAGTGTTTTAAATTTTGGGCCCTTTGTGTAAAACCTGGTAGAGGTGAAATAAGGGGCGGGGCATATATATTAGTTTTACACCAATATCTGAAATCAAAAGAGATGGTGCTTTTTTTTGGGGGGGGAGGGGGGCAACTTTTTTCCGGTGGATGGGGGGGGGCTTTGTTTTGCATGCTTCCCATCACCCCGCCCCATGTTTTACAATAAATGGAATCAGGCATGGCCTCATTGCGTGCTGACCATCATTAAGTGCTGAATCTGCCTACACCCTGATGGATCAAGTTAGGCCAACAGCCAACAATGGTATAATCAAACCCGCTCTAACGTTTATCTGGCAGAGACGTGGATATTAGATTGCTCTTTGATAAGGTATATTTCGAGGTGCTATAGCATCAGACTTTATAGGACGTTTGTACTCTAGGGAGAAGGGTCTTTCGAAGACAATTTGCCTCTCCATAACAAACCTAAAAATTAAAAATCTGATAAAAAGCCGCTGGATTTTTTTTTAAATAAACAAAATATATTTAAATCAAGATTTTATTTCGTGTTCAATTATTATTTTTTTTTAAATTTAACTGGTTATCTCCTCTTACATGACCTAAATATTTAAAATTTGACACCATATATTCTATACATATTGAAAACGTAAGCTACTGAAATAATTTTTCCATATTTGAGAAGAGAAATTCATAAACATAAAAATCGATTTTTGCCACGTACTAAAACCAAACATTGTAAAGTGTTAGTTTGAAGGATGTCCGGTTTTCCAATATCAATATGGAATAGGGCGTCAATACAGAGACACCTAACGGAGCCCTGATGTCTCCATATTTGATTACATTGTATTCGTTGTATAGGTTAGGACTAAATGTAAGGATGTAAGATAAAAAAAAATTTCACAAAAAGTGATTATAAAAATGTAGGGAGGATTAGCTTTTGACAAGAACTTACTTTCGCAGTAGCCCCCTATGCCAATCGGGTACGGGGCAGTTTTAGTAATAATCACAGACGTGCATATGTTTGGGGTTGGGGGAGAGAGAGGGGGCAGAGGCGTAGCGAGGGGTGGACAAGTGGGGGCATCATGCATCGGACGCTACTCACAAAGGGGCGCCAAATGGTATATTTTACATATAATATTACATGGTTTTCGAATGTGGGGGCGCTAAAAAGGTATTGTGCCCCGGGCGCGGGTTAAGCTCGCTACAGCACTGAGAGGGGGGGGGGCTTGAAAGAGTTAAATCGGAGATATAAGTGGACCCTAGGGAAAGATCCTTTAGCCCCTTATACTATAGCACCAGATTTGATAGGAGTCTGTACTGGATGGAAGAGCCGTCGTCTACAGTCTATCCATTTGTACCAGTCTATCCATTAGTACCAGTCTATTCATTAGTACCAGTCTACCCATTAGTACCAGTTTATCCATTAGTACCAGTCTATTCATTAGTACCAGTCTATCCATCAGTACCAGTTTATCCAATAGTGCCAGTCTATTTGTTCGGACCAGTCTGTACTATAGTACCAGTCTATCCATTAGTACCAGTCTTTTCATTCGTACCAGTCTATACTATAGTACCAGTCTATCCATTAGTACCAGTCTATCCACTAGTACCAGTCTATCCATTAGCAAAACGCTGATAATAAAGAAATTCACGTTGAATTGCAAGCATATGAATAGTATTTCAGGCTGTTGTCTAGACCAGTGCTTCTCAAAGTGGTGGGCCGCGGCCCCCTAGGGGACCGTGGACTGTCCGGAGGGGGGCCGTGGAATTTCGAAAAATTTGACACATAAAATATAATTAACCTATTGTATTGTATGTAAATAGTATTAATATATGTTTAAAATAAAATCTAGTTTATCTTATTTTATATGTTGCATCCTTTCACACTTTCATTGTTAACATTAGAAAAAGCATGTATTGACTAGTAAAAGTTTGCATATAGAAGTTTAAAATTATAAATTGAAGCAATCTAAACCAAAATAAAAATAGGGGGGGGGGCGACATATTGATTGGCGTTCCAAGGGGGCCGTGACTTCAAAAAGTTTGAGAAGCACTGGTCTAGACCAGGGTTGGGAAAGCTTTTTTTTAACCGCGGGCCACAATCGGCTCTTAAATTTGGCAGGAGGGCCGGACCAAGAGCATAAAATAGCGGAGTACTAAAACGAAATAGTACCGGAGAGGAGCATAGCGAGTGCCGGGCCGTAGTGTGCCAAGTATGGTCGAGACTATAGATATGTCGAGACTAAATGTCGCGGATGTTTAGAACATAAGGGGGACAACTCGTGTTATCCAGGTGGTAGTCAACGCGGACAGACGATGTGGGAAAGTTGTCGTCGCTTAGACATCCATTGGCTACGCTACATTTCAATTTCGTTCAACATTGTATAACTTGTAATGACTGTTAATTTATTACATTTTATCTTTTATTTACTTCCGCTTTTATCACTCACTATTGACTCGAAAGAAAAACAGCAAAAGTCTTATTCACTAATAGAGCCCATGTGGACTATAGGTGCTGAGAAACAAAGTCCCAAGAAGCGGCATCGGTATTCTTTTACTGATTAGGTCGTTATAGGATCCGGAGGCGCACCAGAAAATTTGAAGGAGAAATAATAAAAAAAAATAAATGTGCCGCTCCGTTCTAAAGAATGGAGCCCACTGCGTACAACCAGTACGTCCAGTGTACAAAGTGCGTCCAGTGTAGACCTCTAGAGTGAAACCCAGTGCGTCCAGTGTACAAAGTGCACCAATCCATCCAGTGCACCTATGCATCCAGTGCACCCAAATTGTCCAATGTGTCCAGTATGCACATAGCATCCAGTGCACCTAGTGCGCTTAGTACACCAGTGATTCTATTGCGGCCAGTGGGCCCATTGCACCCAGTACACCAGTGATTCTAGTGCGGCCTGAGGGCCCACTTCACCCAGTACACCAGTGATTCTAGTGTGGCCAGTGGGCCCATTCGACCCAGTATACCAATGAATCTAGTGCGGCCATAGGGCCCATTGCACCCAGTATCCCAATGATTCTATTGCGGCCAGTGGGCCCATTGCACCCAGTACACCAGTGATTCTAGTGCGGCCAGTGGGCCCATTGCACCCAATACACCAGTGATTCTAGTGCGGCCTGTGGGCCCATTGCACCCACCAAGTCCGGGGCACCCAGTGAGTCCAGTGCACCCATTGCGCTCAGTACGCCAGGGGCGTCCTTTATTTACAGTGCGCCCAGTGCATCCACCATTTAATCCGCCTCTGGGAGCGCCGAACCCGAGAAAATTTCCGGAATCACACCCGGTACCTGCAGGTGGAGAAAAGGTATTTCTGTTGTATTTTATTCCTCGCAGAAAATGAAGAACGTGTTGTTGTTTGTTTTTTTTTTTTTGCTATGGAGGGAAGATTTTAGTAAAGGGGACATTTATATATGACACTTTGGTAAACAATGGTGACGAACATTGCTCAGTTAGGGGTGGACCTATGCCAGATAATGCCCCATGCGCAGAAGAAAATGTTGGGCCATTAAAAAAAAAACGGGCTTAGTGGGGTCCCTGGGTGTGCGCCCGCTGAGCCCGTCCTTAAATCATCCTCTGGTCTCGATTAAGTGTGAAGCCATTTCTATTTGTACACAATGGTCATCACTGATCAGAGGCGGACTTACACAATTTTTGGCCGTTTAAAAAGAGAAGCAGGGTAAATAAAAGTGCAAGTGTAATTTGGTGCTTTGAGACCGGTGCGCATGCCGTTTAATCCGCCGCTGTTAAGTACCCTAATAATATTATTAATCTCTAATAATAATAATAATCTTTAAATTTTTTGGCATTTACATATGTAACTTGTATAAATAATTTATAATGTTGGGTGTGTCAAGCACTTTGTACATGCTGTTGCATGTTGTCTCGAGAATGCCAGTTCTTATATATATATATATATATATATATATATATATATATATATATATATATATATATATATATATATATTTAAATCCACAACCTTCTGTCAATCAGTGTTGTTACCAGAGGACATTTACATTCAGCTACATGCCTAAAATTGGTTATTGATTTTTTTTCCAATTCCTCCTAGATCGCCTGAAGCCAATTAATTTATCCGATCGATGGTAACCAGTTGATCGGGTACAGTCAAAAGTGCGTGCCCTAGATTCGTTTTTAAGTCTTTGAATCAAACTGTTTCAGGTTAACCAATCATGCCTTGTACAATCTTCAACAAAATTTAGATGAACTGTCAAAAGACAGGCAAATGAAAATAAAAGATGATCAGACTAATAGGCAAAGACTTTAAAAAGTAACCGGTTGAAACTGAAATCATAACAGAAAAGGTGGTCAGATAGACAGGCAGGCAGACATACATATAGACAGACAGTCAGACAGACAGAAAGATAGACAGACAGACAGACAGGCAGGCAGGCAGGCAGATAGATAGATAGATAGATAGATAGATAGATAGATAGATAGATAGATAGATAGATAGATAGATAGATAGATAGATAGATAGATAGATAGATAGATAGATAGATAGATAGATAGATAGATAGATAGATAGATAGATAGATAGATAGATAGATAGATAGATAGATAGATAGATAGATTAGATAGATAGATAGATAGATAGATAGATAGATAGATAGATAGATAGATAGATAGATAGATAGATAGATAGATAGATAGATAGATAGATAGATAGATAGATAGATAGATAGATAGATAGATAGATAGATAGATAGATAGATAGATAGATAGATAGATAAACCCTGGGACCCCACCCAACACTATAAACACATTTTTTCTACAGTGCTCCATGTGGAATTTATTTCCATAATGATATCATTTTAATATGATAATTATTGAATTACCTGTAATTAAAGCGGTATGTACTTTTATTTCCCGTTAAGCGAGCAAAAACAGAAACATTTTTTTTTCATTCTTAGTCTGAGGCCTAAAAATAGACATCATTGTTTACCATGTAGCGAGCATGTGCTATTACAGCTAGTTCTCTTTTCATATGAAGTTGTTGTTGTGTCCATGACTCATCAGCAATTCACCCCAGCTCTGCCTTGGAGTTGGATCCATATGAAGTTGTTGTTGTGCCCATGTCTCATCAGCAATTCACCCCAGCTCTGCCTTGGAGTTGGATCCATATGAAGTTGTTGTTGTGTCCATGACTCATCAGCAATTCACCCCAGCACTGCCTTGGAGTTGGATCCATATAAAGTTGTGGTTGTGTCCATGACTCATCAGCAATTCACCCCAGCTCTGCCTTGGAGTTGGATCCATATGAAGTTGTTGTTGTGCCCATGTCTCATCAGCAATTCACTCCAGCACTGCCATGGAGTTGGATCCATATGAAGTTGTGGCTGTGTCAATGTCTCAGATTGTGTCTAAATAATGTCGGCCAGTGTTTCCTAAAGTGTGGTACGCGTACTCTGATTAATTCGGTAATGGTACGCGATGAGGGGAAATTCAAATTGTTCTGAAATGTATAACATAGCATTTAGATAATTAAGAAGAGAGCATGAAAGAATATTTTCCCCAATCTAAACACAAATATTAAATAGAAAAAGATATCCTTTCATCATATATAAATATATGCCCTAATGGGAACAGATTATTTGGACCCCCTGATTGCGGTCAGTGACGTATAGAGGGAAGTGCGGTCAAACATAAGATTGCTAACCTAGCGAGGGGCGCCAAAAAATTTGTTGCTAAATGTTTTTACATTTTTTTATCTGAATGAGGGCGCGAAACATTTCAAAACAATTCAACTCGCATATGACTAGCTATGACCAGTGCTTTTTTTTTTGTGCCGGTACGCACCGGTACGGCGTACCGGCACCATTTTCAATGTGGGGAAAAATATTACTTTTCTTGTATTCTAACGTTTATTATTCATTTATTATATTATTAATTTGTTAAAATAAAATTATTTTAAAATTGCGCGCAGTAAGAATTAAAATATAAAATGCGAAACAGCGAACTGGTAGTTAAAAGTTAGGCAATCCATCACTGGCTATGACTCTGCTTGCAACGTCTAGTTGTCAATACGTGACAAGCACAGAGTATATTTCATTTTCGCGATGTGCGATGTGCGATGTACAAACTACGATATCACATTAAGAGGACTCGCTTCATTGCTGCATTGGACGATTGGTGCGAAGGCCGTATTTTTTTTTTTTTTCGGTTTTACGGTCGACTGGAGTTGAAGTGATCACAACCTTTGACCCAAATTTAAAAAGAAAGAACTGTAGCGACAATTGCAATTATTTCCGTAAGCACTTAGGTCTACTTCTTTGTAGACCAGTAGTTCAATGCATGCTACATGTAGCGAGCGGTAGTGATTCCGTCTTCCAATAAGAAAAAAAATCATGGACAGCTTAACTAGGGCCGTTTTTTGGGTCCCCGGGGATGGGGGGGGGGGTGCAGCCTAAACACACGTCATGGGCGCATGCCCTAAAAAGTCCCAGTCGGGCACAGTAACCTGCTATAAATTGAATAGACAATGAAGGGGCGGAGGTTCAGACGGGCCGATAAATGGCCATGGCGAAGATTGTGATGGGTCCAAGATCGACTTGAAGCAGCCCTGATTTAAAAATAATAAAAAAAGAACAAAGACGAAACGAATTTACTCCATTTTATTTTATTTTAAATTGAAACGTATACGTTTTCTGAAAGAGACAACAGGCCTGTGTCAAGGGAGCGGGTGCAACAAGGGGAGTAATTTGGGCAGGGCATTGCATTTTGTCGTAACAATTGTTTGTGGCGTCCGGGTGGTGCAGCCCCCATATTCATGCCAGAAAAAAAAACAACGAAGAGGCGAAAATGCCGCCACTAACGTATTGAAATAGCCATCCAGTCTTTCTAATAAGGCGACATACAGTATTTTATACGAAAGAACATATCAAAATTTTTTTTTTAATATTAAAAAATTAAGTCTTTTATAATTTAAAACTCTTAGTTGAACATTTTCCGTTACAATTAAGAATTTTAAATTATGAAAGACTTTAAAGTTGGGGACTGACTAAAATATTTATAACTTTACTATGTATCAATTTTCTAAGAATTTAAAATTTGTTTCCGATGCTAAGCAGTGAAACTTGTACAATTTTAACATGAGGCTTAAAAAAACCCACTAAAATTCAAACAATGGGTAAATTATTTCAGATCAACGATCTTATCTGAGTCACGTAACCCGGAATTTAAACTTTGTGCCCACCCTTAGAACTACCGTAATGTTTGTGGGGATACGGAATTTTAAGGAAGTTACAAAGTTCACACAAACATATATGTATTAAGCCGCGTTCTATTTGTAATATAACTTAAAATATTGTACTGAGTGAGATAACAGCATTTACTTATACATTAATATACAAGATATAAAAAGAATATCTTGTATACATGTGTTATAAGTTCTTTTTTTGAGACAAATATAAATTGTGAACTACTTTTCTTGTGCGTCACTACACTGCTGTGTTAGAAACTATTGATTGACAATAGACTCAACAGTGTTACAGGTGTTGTCTAATTCATATTTTTTGTTTTGATTGTTCGATTATTAAAGCCATGACATGAAAGTTTTTTTCATATCACCCGTTTCTCATAAAAACTTTAAATATAGTTATCTGTATGACGACAGACATATACATTATAGTAACATGCAAACTGCGGGAAAATGTCTGACGAAGGCGCTTCGCACAACACTTGTTGTTTTGTTTGTGCTGCAACTGGTAAGTATAAAATATTGATCATTTTATTAATAAAATCATCGCAATACTTCATTACTATCTCATTAAATCTCGTGGCACATTTTGGTTTATTTCCTGATTCATGAAACTAATAACCCATCAGATTTAATTATTTTCTGATATTTTCCTTTGATTTTCTTAAAACTAAAATTGTACTGAACATTTATTTACACCAACAGGATGTTTTTGAAAATAGTTTCTCTGTAGACTGTTTTTTTAATCATGTTATAAATTAATGGATGAATCAGGACTCAATAGACTCTTTGAGTTGAATATTATTAGTTTGGCTAGTTTATTGCAAGTCCCACAGAAAGATCTTGGGCCCCTGACTAACTCTGGCAAGTGGGGCCCCTTTGGGCTAAAGCATCTCCACTCCAAATGGGAAAAAAATATTGGAAGTATTCCCTGAGAGCAAAAAGATGATACCAACATAACATAACAGATAATACCAACCCAATGTGCAAATTATGTGGGAAGTCTCAGTGCCCTGAACTGGCTTAAACAGATTATATTTGATAATTTGTCGCCAAAATAGAGTTGCAGCATACATCCAGTGCTCATATGCGAAGACTTCTCAATTGATGTCAGGGTAAGATGGTAAAACTATGAACCGCAAACAGTAGGCGAGGTTACAATTCTATAGGACATAGTGATCTATACTGACCAGGGAATTAATGTAAATAAGCCATATATCATCAACGGTAATCTCTTATTTTACGTGCAGAAATTATTTTGATAATATTATTGATACTTTACCTAAATAAACATTACCAAATCATAGTATTAATGATTTCACATCAATATAATCCATTTTAGACAATATTTTGTTCATTTTTATTACTTTATCGCAAAAAAATTGCAACTTATAACACTTTTCTTTACTATTTTCTTTCGTTCCATATATTTTCTGTTTAACAATTTTAAAAAACACGACCGAATTCCAGTGATGTTGCTGCCAATTTAGCATTTTACAATGAAGAAACTAATGGGGCATACTTAACAAAGGATTATATAGGAAAAACAGTACCATGAGAAGCAGTAAAGCCTGACTCCCATAGGACATGAATAAAATGATTAAATACATTATATGTTAGTGGGATAGACGCCCTTGATGCCCCAATGGGCCATTTATTTTTTATCACTATATCTTAGGTGTAGAATGGGGCCTTGAAAAAGACATAATTAATATAGCTTATATAGTAAAAAAAGGGTACCCTTACAAACACTGATTCTTAGCCCTTATGGGGCAAGACAAAAATTATTTAAACACCTTTTTTTGTTAGAGGGATAGCTACTCTTGGGGCCCTTAGGGTCATTTATGTTGTACCGCTTCGTATAAGATGTAGAACGGGGCCCTAAAAATGACATACTTATTAATATAGCTTATATAGTAAAAAACGGTACCCTTACAAACACAGACGCTTAGCCCTCAAAAGGCATGACAAAAATTATTTAAACCAATTTTATGTTAGGGGGATAGCTACTCTTGGGGCCCTTAGGGTCATTTATGTTGTACCGCTTCGTATAAGGTGTAGAACGGGGCCCTAAAAATGACATACTTATTAATATAGCTTATATAGTAAAAAACGGTACCCTTACAAACACAGACGCTTAGCCCTCAAAAGGCATGACAAAAATTATTTAAACCAATTTTATGTTAGGGGGATAGCTACTCTTGGGGCCCTTAGGGTCGTTTACGTTGTACCGCTTTGTATAAGGTGTAGAATGGGGCCCTAAATATGACATACTTATTAATATGGCTTATATAGTAAAAAAACGGTACCCTTACAAACACTGATGCTTAGCCCTCATGGGGAAGACAAAAAATTAGTTAAACCAATTTTATGTGAGGGGGATAGATATCAATGACGCTCGATAGGCTTTTTATTTTCTGTCACTACGTTTAATGTGTAGAAAGGGATCACTGCAAATGACATAACTACATAATTGTTTAAATGTTATACTAGAAAAAATCAGTGCCTTAATAACTATTCAACCTCCATACGGTTAAAGAAAATTGAAACAAATTAAATATATGTTAAGGGTAAAGAAGTCAAGTAAAACTTTATTATCGAAATATTGTAGTTTTCACTAATTACGCAAAGAATAGTGGAGAACTCATCTTGGTGTTTAAATTGATTTCGAAACACAAACTCTTGTAAATATGAATCAAAGAGAGCCTCGCTTGTCCCAAATTGACTTCTTAATTTTCGTTTTGCCCTCATCCACAGATTTTCGATATTTTGAGTATGGACTTCAGGGTCATGGGGGTCAACAAAATGTTGTTCATGTATAATTACAGACTGTGAATAAACTCCGCCACCAAGTCCCTCTATCCCCCTATACGCGGCCCATCCATCGGATATGATATGGGTGCCTGGAATTACATGTTGCAATATCAGGGCTTCTAAGGTTTCTGCCCTTCTATCGGGAACTTCAACTAAAAAGCATTTCCCTGTTCCCCTTTCTACGCCACCAAATACCCAATGGCCTTCCCTCCAAGTACCCCTGTGATATTTACGATGAAAGTACTTTGATTCATCTATTTCCACAACAATAGGCTCAAAGTTTTCATTTACCCCACCAATTTCTATCAGCCGGCGGTTCATATAAGTGGACATTTCCTCCCTAAGAAAGTTAAACCAGTCGACCAAAGTGTTTTCATTGAGTATGTTCGTTTCGCGTTTGGTGGATTTTTGGGAAAAGTTGTTTGCAAAGCAATAAATAATTTGCGTTATTGTTTTGAGAGACAAATGGCTTCTCGTAAAAAAAGAATTAAATCTAATGCTCTTTTTAAGTGACATGTCGGACAAACCCAGCGAAACCCATCGATACCGGTATTATGATTTCCAAGATAACATAACACATTGCACGTGGTGCACTGCATATTATTTCTCAATAGACGCCTAACAGCTAACCACTGAATAGACGATTCTTGGTTATGCATTTCTCTTTCTAAACCAGATAGATTCCAAATTTCTTGTAAAATGGCTGCATGGTCCATAATATTTTGAGGATCTACTATATTGAAACGAAGATTTCTAGGTCTACCTGCCATTACAAAGTTAAATTCGACACTGCAATAAATCTTGTTTTATGTCAAATAAATGAGCTAACTTCAATTAATTTCTGATCACTCGTGTTGTGATAACAAGTTGCAATGTACTAAAAAGATTTACTTAATTGAAATTGTTTTGACAAAAATTGTTAAGATTGAAACTACAAAAGCTTTTTTTTTATATCGGATGGTCTGTCTATCAAAGAAAAAAAAACAAGGATGAGGATAAATAAATTAAGAACACAGTGGAAGCGTACTTATCTGAATTAGCAGCTACAACAAGGAAATTCAATAACAAAGCAATCACTATTTCCAAGATGAAGAATGAAAATCCAAAGAAAATCAAACTCTCTCTTCAAATTAGTATGAAATACTGAAGTGAAACTTTACATACTGCTTATATTTGTAACAAAGTTTTAAACTGATCTATCATGGAATGTTCCAGATGTCACAATGATGTCACGTTGCATAATTTTATGTAAAAAGTCCCAAGACCTAGCCCCCACCCCCTGCCTTATTTCACCTGACACTCACAGAAAAAGGGGGAAGGGGTATTGGATTAAACAGGTTATTCGAAACGTTTAACGAAAATAATCCCACTTAGTCTTTGTTCCTCCAATTCAGACGCTATCTCCTTTGCCCAGGCAGTTCGACCACTCGAGCGCTGGTCAACAGATCTCAGAACTTTCACATCAAAACGTGAAATTCCTGTTAAGATACCGACCGACAACAAACGAATTGCTAGACTGAAAAGAAATCTTACTTAGTCTACCTTATCTGAAGGTCCATTCCACCACCACCCCTTCTCCATTTCACACTCACCTCCCAAAAGGGCGGTCTAGCTGACCATGAGTGATTAGCGATGACAATTGTACCAGTGTGGATAAAAGGTGATAGAGATGGTATTCGTCCAATAGGCTCATACTTCATACTGAAGTGGTCGTAACAGACAGGCCAATGAAGGTGAAACTGATGGGAGGCTAATATGATAGGTTTGATTTATTTTGGTCATGCCCTCTGAGGGCTGGGCAACAGCGTTTCTGATGGCTCCGTTTTTTCTTATATAGCCTATATTAGAAATTATGTCATATTCAGGACCCCATCCTACACCTTATACGTAGCGATACAAGATAAAGGGCCCTAGGGGTTCTAAGAGTTGCTATCCCCCTAACATAAATTTGGTTTAAATAATTTTGGTCATGCCTTTTGAGGGCTATACATCAGTGTTTGTAAGGGTACCGTTTTTTACTATAAAACCTATATTAATAAGTATGTCATTTTTAGGGCCCCGTTCTACACCTTATACGTAGCTGTACAAGATAAAGGGCCCTAGGGGCCCCAAGAGTGGCTATCCCCCTAACATAAATTTGGTTTAAATAATTTTGGTCATGCCCTTTTAAGTGATGGGCATAAATTTTCCGAAGGTACCGTCTTATCTTTCAGTTTTTTTTAATAATCTTGTAGTTGGCAGCTGCCTTTTTTTGTAAACAATTCAGGTCATCTCTTAACATGGCTGGCAGTATTTTATATAGAATATAGAGGACCTTTTTTAAAATTTATTTAATGCATTTAACACATTTTTTAATATTTTTTTCTTATTCTTTTAATAAATAACAATCAATACTATGATTTTGGAATGTTTATAGAGGTAATGTATCAATAATATTCATCAAAATTATTTTAGTAGGTAAAATAAGAGATTACCTCATCAACTATAAAATACTTAAAACTTGCCATCTTATTGTTATGGCTGTTCCTTCGGACAGAGTCGTGTCCACCCAATATGTGGAAAAGATGTCCAAATAAAAAGTCCTGAAAATCAAAATATGCGGAATGAAAACCACCACCTTCCCGTCGTTGTGAGAGAATTGGGAAATATTTTAAAGATCTTGACAATATCACCAATAGAACGCCGCGGAACTTTAGAAGGTTGCATTACTATGGACAACCCACATATTGTGGAGGGCTCTCTCAATAAAATAAAATTGAAATGAGTGATGAGTCAGTGCTCCTGTTGCTGTTTTTAATCCACTGCAACCGATTCATTCTTAAAATTAACATTTTTAACACAAAAAGATAGCATGTATTTGTTTAGCTCTTGTAGTATATATGGGAGATATTTTATGGTGAATCGTATTCAGTTCAAGAACTGCTACTCAGTAAATTTACGGGCCTGATGTTATCATGCTCCAGCTTAGTTTTAACAAATAGCAAATATGAAATTATTATCATACAAGTCAAATGATAAGCTCTCCATTTAGATTATTTAGTCCTTTAAAGTATGCATTAACTGTGAACTTCAAACTTTAGTTTGTATTTAATGACCCACAACTTCTACACTTCAATAAAACATGTGTAAATTATGCAAAAATGATGAAAATATAAATTTGCAAAAAAAAAATAGTTTTTTGGCTAATGAAAAAGTCTGTGTTGATAAAAGTAATTGCATTAGGTGTAAGTATTGATATTTGATACAGCCAAATTTTGTTTGATCTGTCATAGTGCTTTGTCATTTTGAAATATGCATTCAGTTTGTTATCTGCTATAGGCCTAGCTCACTGTTGCACTGCTAGGTTAATTCATTTGATGGTGGTTAAAATTTGAATTTATTTTTTTATTTTATTTTTTCAAATTATTATTTTTTTAATATTACATAAATTAACTACAAATAAAACTAAAAAGATATTTTTTTGATTAGAGCACTGATTAGGTCTTGAAGTTTTGTGAGATTAATTAATTTTAAAACTTTCATTAATGTGATAACATTTTTGCAATATCAGTTGAGTATATAATCAAAATGATTTTAAATATGCTTTTATATTTGTTTGTTTTCAGCTAGTATATAATACTTCTTGCAGTCTACACTGATGTAGTTTTTGTATGTATATAAATGAAGATTTATACCTTTTTTTATCATTAATAATTTTCTTACAATTTTAATTTTATTTCAGCTAAGCACAGTAGAGAGGCAAGTCTTCGACTTCCTTGGCTACATGTGGGCTCCAATTATTGGGAACTTCTTTCAGATTATTGTCGTCATATTAGGAATATTTGGTGCTTGTAATTTCTACAGATCTTTCATTGTTATAGTGAGTAGTTCATTTTTAAAAGCAGAGTTTTCTCTCACATTTAATATTTTCAATGTAGGTCACTATTTTAGATGTATACAATTTGTTTTCATTCACAACATATTTATTTACATCTATTATCCTCAGTATGCTACTTGGAATTTACTCTGGCTGGGTTGGAATATTTTTGTTATATGTTTATACTTAGAGGTTGGAATACTTAACAGGGTGAGTCATTTATTTCCCCTTGCACATTTAACATATAAAAAAATGTTCTTAAAATTATTGGAATTCAGCTGTATTTTTTCAGTATTTATGACTCCATATTTTAAGTCCTGATTTTCATGTTGTTTAAAAAAAAAAGTGAAGATCTACTGTATATATATATATACTTGTCATTATTTTGATAGTTATCTTGATAAAAAAAATTTTAAAGCATGGACAGAGATATATATTATGTCTATGAAAAAGCTCTAACAAAATATTTATTATAATTAAAATATAAACTTCTTTCTTTAGAATTTTAGCATTTTTTTTTTCTTCTTTTCCTTTTATCTCCTGTATGAGCATAAGGTCTCAACACAGTCAGGCCAGTAAACACGTTTTCTTGGGTTGGGCTCATGACATCCTTGCCTCTTTTATTACACTTTTTGATGGTTCTTAAGACCCATAGTTTCAGCCATCCTGCTTTTCTCTTTCCCTGCAGGTTCCATTCCAGGGCCTGGGTAGTAAATTTGTCAGCTCGTTTCCAGACAGAATGCCAGATCCATCCCCATTTTTGTTTTCTTTTCCCCACAATATGATGTTGGGAATCTTTTCAGGCCACATGAAAGTCATAATTTGATAGAGCTGCTCGCATTTTGTTTCTAACATGGTTTGTCACTTTATTGGGCATTTTCTCGATTCTCTCATCTGCCAAATCCTGGTCTTGTAGTTTTTCTGTTAGGTCCAATGAATACCTGTGTTGTGTCTCTATCTTCTGTTTTTCTACAATTATCCAATTAATAGCATAGGTCACCTTTCTGTTTTTAACAATTGGTAAGTAGTTTTTGTATGAATTTTGGATTTCCTTCATAAAACAATCATCAGCCTTCTTTTTCTGTCCTTACTGTCGAAGGCTTTTTTTTAAATGTACAGTCTTGTATAGTGAAGACTGCCACTCAAGTGACTCTATTATTATTTGTAGTGTTGCTCTTAGATTAGTACATGATCTTTTCGAAAGCCTGCTTGTTCTGGCCTAAGCTTATTGTTCAGTGCATCTTTTAATCTTCCAAATGTTATTCTTGTCAGGATTTGGTCTGGGATGGACAGGTTTGCACCAGTTGCTGCATATGGACATGTCTCCGTTTTTTTTGGCAGATTCACCTAGTATCCCTGTTTGCAATCAGTTGGAACTTTCTCTTTTCGCCATATTTTCTATAGAAACTGCGATAACATGTACGCAGCTGTCAACTTAAGTGCTTTTGGAGGAATACCATCTGGACCTGTTGCCTGGCCATTTAGGGCTTTTAGAACTTCTGCCTTTGATGACCAACATTCATGTGCAGCTGTTCTGCTTCTAGTGGTATGTCGGAGACATTCACTCCACGTCTCACTCAACTTCTAGGGAACCTCTTCTCCACTTGTGGGCAGTTGTAATGCGATCAATTTGGGATATTTGTTTATCCACCTGTTGAAGTTTTTTTTGAGGAAGTATTGTACCACCTATGACAATCTCTGTAAAGTACCCATTCCATGTTTTCTGTCATTGTTATCACTGCCCACCATAGCGTTTAGATCTTCATTAACATTCATTAAGTCTCTCTTATGAGTTTTCTCTACCAGTGTCTGTTAGCAATTGCAGAATTCTTCCTTTTCTTGTCTTGGTTAGTTGGAGCATAGAACAGGATAATTGTTGTCATCCTTGTGAGACTGGCTCCCAAGCCATTAGTGCTTTTGTAGTTTCTGGTGACGTGAGCAGTCCTACTCCTTTTCAGTGGTCATGTTCAGGATCTTCATGTCCAGAGTCAGTGATTGCAGAACTCATGCCAATTTAGTTGGCCCGCTTTCTATTCCATCAGGTTTCACAGAACCTTAGAACTTAGATGTACTTTCTCATTTCATTGGTCACCTGGGTTACTCTTCTGCTTTCATAGATTGTTCCTACATTCCATGTAATTTTTTTGTTTTGGCCATCACTGATAGAAGATAGATCTACACACTGGCTTCCTAATGGGTTTCGCCAATGCAAAACATGGGCTCTCATGAAGAAGAAAAAATCTTATCAAGCCACTTGCTGATATATTGTTGAGATTTCTTTATTGCTTTCCTTTTACAGGAAAGGGTTGTTGGACCCAAGCCCAACACTCCTACTCTCTTCAGACTTGGGACTGGCAGAGATGGCCATAAAGAAGATCTGTACCCTGTTTAGCACTATTTGCTTATTTCTTTTATTTAGATGAATTCCTCTTATCTTGGATGCATTCAAGTTTTAATATGAAAAGATGTGACACAAAAGCAAAATTATTTTGACAAGCTAAATAAAATGAATATAACCAGTTTAAATGGTCAGAAATTGGTCAAATACCGGCAATGTATTTTCATAATAAAGAACCCTATTACTGTATATAGTCAAGGCTTATTAATGATGGATATTGTTTTACATTTTAGAATATATACATTTTAAATACATTTATTTTACAACTTATTTGTAGTACTAAAAAATTGTATTGAGGATTGTTTTATCTGCTAAGTTCAATTTGTTAGATAATATTTACTGTTTTTCCTGGTTTAAAAATTGAAAAAATATGCTTAAGATAAAGTAATTGTTTTTTAATTACCTCTACATAGAAACGATTTCTAATATTGCTATGGATATAGATAGCTCAGTGAGTTTAAAATGGCTTTTTATGTATTATTAGTAAAGCTTAAATTTCTAATTCGTAGAACCAAGGACGCTATATTTTGACCATTGGCACTGAAAGTAAAAGTTGGTGGCTAGAACATGGAATAGGCTGTGAGGTGACCAACTCCAGCTGGGAGGAGGATGTCATAGAAATAGAGTCTGGTCGGAAGATACCTCCTGAGTCATTTGTTGTTGGTTGTATCCTGCAGTACTACTATGTGGAAGTGATTCATGCTGCTATCCAGTGTTTGTTGTCTGTATGTAAACCATAGCTGATTTATGCTAAAAAATAAAAAACCTGCTTGCAATAGAGAGTTTAGTTTAAATTTACTCATTTTAACTTTAAGAAAAGGGGTGACAGGAGAAAACATAGCGGTTTGGCAGAGTAAATTTAAAAGCATTATACCTGTATATGTAAAGAGTTTCAAAAGTGTCATGTACATTTTGAAAATCGCTCTGATCTCAATAAAATGAACATATTTTGTTCTTTTTATTTCTTGTCAAAATTACATGTTCACCCAAGCGCAGCTAAGAAATCAACATTCCAATTGTCATTTCTAAATGAGTGTTAAGAGGCTGTTAATTCAGCTGTTCAAAATGAATATTAACTAAATCCTGACAATTCAACAGAAAAACAATTAAGAACAGTCTGATATATGAAGGACTTAACATTCCATGTTTGGTTACTCTCTGTTAAACTATACAGATTTCTAAAAGCCACAAACGTTCCAGCTACATACAAACATTGCTTCTTTTTAATCTCTCTATATATATTTATAGATTTAAAGTCATATTAGGGATCTCTTACAATAGGACACGAGTTTTTTTTTTTTAATTATTGCAATTGGTTTTTTTTTTTCAATATTTGATGGTAATGTGCATAAAAATTAAATATTTCATTATCAGCTGTAAGGATTTTTTTCTTGTGATTTATTTGAAGTTAATATACCAATTGCTTCTTAGTTTGACTGTTCTGATTACCTTTTTTTTTTCTCTTCCCTCAGCTTGGAGGTTTTATTGCCTCCTGTATTTGTATATATTCCTTCATAGAAGAAGATGATCCAAGTAAGTATTCATTGAACCATACATGCTACACAAATGTAGATAGGTCTCACCTTTCTGGTCATTATCATCTAGATTCATCATTGCTGTTGACCCCTCGTTTTCGCATCTTCCAATCCCACCAGCAGTTACCCTCACTTCCTGATGTTGCATTTCCATATTCTCCACTTTCAATTAAATGTGTTGGTTTTCCATTGCGACCTAGGGTGCTTGGTGTTTCGAACTATATTGATCCGGATCAGCCCTTAAATTCTTCCTACAGGAAGTCATTTCAGTTTGAAAATCGCAGGCGGTTGGCTTCCTACCAGTATGAATCTATCATGACGACCTTCATAAAAACTCCTCCAGCACTGAGTCCGCAGACCAGGTCCTTGAATGTCCTAAATAAAAGAAACTTTCAGAGTGAGCCCACATTGGTGGACGATGATTTAATAGAAATGCACAGTGAGGATTTTTTCTGCGATCATAGTGTCAGTGATAAAGTCATCGCTGATGTAGCAACTCCTGAATTTGAGTCAGAAGATGAAGTCTTTGTACTGCAAACTGAATTATAAAATTCCGTCTCACCACTTAAAACAATCATCTATGAAATACTGGTTTGAAAATTAATACTGATCATTAACCCCCTCCAATACAAGATATATCTAAAGAGCAGTAGTGTTTCTACGTGTCAAATATTTTAGAAGTGCTAGAATGTTCTATTAATTCTTTACTTATTTGTTAACTTAGCTAGATGATTCAGATTTAAAATAAAACATTCATAACGTTTATCCTCTTTAAAAAAAGTAGTTGTCTTTTTTTAAACCATAAGTCAAGCCTATAAGGTTATAAACGTTGATCAAGTTATACAAGAATGCATAATTATTTTTTGTTTTACTTTAAACAGTCATGTGACTGAGTTATTGAACATTCAAGGTCATCTGTTCCTTAATATATTTTTTGCCTACACATTCAAATGTCTACAATTTTAATTTTTTTTCAATAGTATGGTCACAGAATTTCTTTTTAAATATCTGTAGTTATCTTTATTCACCCATCATTGACCTTTTTGTTTAGTCTCTTTTTTTCCCCCTTATTGTCTTAGCTTCCTAAATATTATTAATTCTACTTCACATTTATTTAACAATGCCTTGGTAATGAACAAGTAAAGTATTCTGAAAGGCAATTGATTCTCTTTTATAAGGCAGAGTATTCTCTTATATTTATGCATGCATTATATATTTATTTTATTTATTATTTTATTGGAATAAGAGTAACACTATTTCATTTTATAACGAAATTGAAAAAAAAATTGATCTAAATTTTCTTTGAAAGGAAATTAAATGTTTATCTAACCTGTATTTCACGCTCTATTAATTCATTCACACAATTTTTCTTGAATTCTTTGATGTTTTTTATTGGAAGGGGCAGTACATTTGAGATTTGTTACGATGTTCTTAAACATATAACATTTTTGTTTTGTTCATTTTTTTTTTCCAATTTTCATTTTTGAAACTGTTTAAAGAATATTTCTTGAGTAAACTCATCAAATGTAATTTTGTACTAACAAACATTCAATAAAATCATTTAGTATTTAATGGTTAACTGGTTTTTAAAAACATTCATTCTAATTAAGTTGTTAAAAATACAATGGTATTTTTTAAGTACACATTTTTGAAATATTTTCTTTTTTCTTAAGGTTTTTTTTTTATTTGCAGTGAGTTCTGCTAATGATGAATTAGAATTTGTTAAAATGCGATACCGAACTCCAACCCATGTGTCAGCATTCCATGATGAAAGGGAGGACATGGCATTTGATAACATTAATCTCACTACTGAAATTTCTCCACACACGTCTCCTGGGCCTCGGCAGAGGGGAGAACGTGAAATGCCACCGAGTTATGACTCGACCATGAGAAACAATGCCCATGCCATGGCAGCAGCCAACCATTACTATGCGTCAGAGAGACAGAGTGTCAGGAGCAAGGCCAGCACCAGATCAAAGCGGTCCACTCATCGACAGACCAGTGCAAACAGCAATAGTGTGACCTACAGTGAGCCAGTCAGGGACTTGCCCTGGGTGCAGATTACTCCGATCAGTGAGAGCCACTTAATTCGTCATTATCCATGAGTCAATATGATCAGTGGTCGTATTTTGTTGTTTTTCACGTAATCTGTAATCATGCTATTCACAACTATAAATATTTAAAGTGACAATTTTTTTTTATATATATATATATAATGTTCTGCTCAAATTTATTGAAAATAAGTTTGGTGCTATTGTGGGCTCTTTCTTTTAATAAAAGTGGCTTCGAAGTTTCTTCTCCGTGACTAGTTATTTGGAAGTTTTAGACGGTCTAATGGTTAAGCAAAATTTAAAAATATAATAATAATAAAACATTTACTGTTGTGTAATTTATTTTAAAATATGTCTTTCTGTGTAGGTTGTTTTTTTTCCTCTTTAACTAAACTTCATTTGTAATTCAACTATTGAAAAAAACAAATCATTCTGCTCTGTTTAATGATAAAGATCTTGGCCTTTGTATACAATATTTGTCACATGAACTGTAAATAGATGTTGCAATTTTTTTTTTTCTTCATTTTTCTAACATTGTGCTAAATAGGATGAGTGCATTTTTTTCATTTGTACCATTGCATCATTCGAGACATTTGTGAGACTTTTTGTCTGGTCTTATCACAATCACCCATGGGTTTTTTCATGGATTTAAAAAAAAAAATATTTTGTTGTGATGTTTTTGTGGTTTTTTTTTTTTTTTGTTTAGCTAATGAATATTTTATTTACTAATCAATAAGGAACTGAATTCTTTTATTGTAATTTAATGTGTATGAATTATGCGAAAACTTATGGTATGAGAACAATGACAAGAATCTCCTCTATTTATTAATTTTTTTCATGTAGTTTGGAATTGTAAATTTCATTCGGTTAATTTCACCTTTTTTTTTTTTTACCTTCAGTTACGTGATAATTATCTAAATATGATATTATTCAAACAATCTGCAAATGTGAGTAAAGTCCTTTCATCTTAAGACATTCCACTGATTGTAATATCAATGCAGAATATGTGAGCGTATTTATTTATCTGGGGCACGCAACAATTTTTTCTATCATTGCATATACTTTTTTTCAATTTAAAGTAATGCTTTTTTTTTTTACAAATGATTTTTGGTGGTATTTATTTCATACAATTTTTTTTTTAGAGAAAGATAATTGAAATGCTCTGTAATTGATAATTTGAAGAGGTGATCGTTTTTCTTTAATTGATTGTTGTTAGCAGTCCTACTATATAAGGAGTGAAAGTGGTTACTTTAACTGTTGTGGCTTCATAAAGTGGATGACTCACCCTGTGTCAGTTTTAATACCCTGCATCCACTGGGGCTGTCATGTGGCCAGGCCTGCAGGCTCCAGTGAGACTGACTCTCAGGGAAAAAATAATAATTTGTGATACTTTCAAAACTATTTCTCTTGAATCAAATTAAAGCCTGTACATTGTATTGTAAAAATATATTCTATATATCTGGTTATAGGGAGCAAACCTCAACAAATTATTTCAACTGACATGGACTTCGAATTACATTTAGAATTCTCAGATGCATTTATGTATATATCACTTTATAAATATATATTTGTCAGTCATAGTGAATATTTGTACTGTTATTGTGTAATAAAAAACTATCCATATCACACTCCCCCCCCCCCCCCCCCCCCAAATCTTATTTTGTGCTATTTTGTAATATCGCAGTAAACTTTTAACACCTTTTTGCTTAAGTCTTAATTTTCGGAAGATGTGCCTTTGTTATCTTGTGTTCATTGGTGGATAGTATTTTTTTTTCTCTTTTTCTGTGCAGTTTTCGTTGAAATCAGTTGTTGACAGTGAGTACAGATATTTTTTTTGAAAATGCAAGTAAATTGATACTTATTTTAACTGTACACACTTACAACTAACAAACAAATCATGCAAGATTTCTACTATTTTGTGTAATCCATTTTTACTTTATGAATTTGATCATTTGATTAACATTTGTGATATATCACCTGGAGATAAAACATGTACATATTTATCATTTTCACCTTAAAGGAAAATTACAGATTTATTGATTCAGAAACTTTAGCTTGCTACGTTTATTTATTAGTTTACCGTGATAAATGTATTTCTGCTCATTGAAATGACTAAAAAAAAAAGTCAATGAAATTAGATGCCCAGTCGTAAACATAACCACACATAAATATAATGTATGATTGCTCTCTCCCTTCCATTTGGCTGGTATTCATCAGTTAAGAATGATCTCATTATACATTTTTTATGTTTATTTTTTTTTTTTATCTACATTGTAGTTTTTCTTAATCTTAGCCTCACATGCTGGCTGTTTTATTTTTTCAGCTAATGAAGGGATTTTTTTAGAAGTTCAAAGTAGCCTATATGTTAACTACAAGTCCTTTTTTCTTTTATTACTAAACACATTAGCAGTAAGGATATTTTTTTTTTGTTAGCTCTAAAAAAAAATTTAGCTAGTTATTGATGCTTTTTTTACTAAACATATTTTTGTATTCCTTTTGATATGTTGTGTACTTTTATAAATCTCTCTGACATGTCACTTAAGCTTTCAACGGCTTGAAATATTAGTTCCGTGAATGATTGTTACTGTTGTTTATGAGATTAATTTGGTTCAATTGTTTTTACTTCAGTATATTTCTCAATGTAAACTTTATCCTGTTGTTTTCCCCAGGTGGGGAGGGAAACATGCTACCAGATGTAAATGTCCTGTATATATCTCAATATTTCATTTTTTTAAAAAGTATCAGCATAGGATTGTTTATACAATAAACTTGAATGACAACAAAACAGGTGTTGTTGAGTTGGTGTTATTTTTTTGTACCGTTTATCAACATACCTCTAGCCAATCATATTAATTGAAGAAGAAGCCTTTTGAAATAATTGTCTTTTTTTTTTGGTTAAAAAAAAACAGATTTCAATCAAATTAAGGCTTATAGCATGAAAGATGTATGTCGTGGATTTTCTTTTGCTAGGAAATAGAAATCTAAGCGCTAATCATTCCTATAACTTAAATCATTCTTTAAATGTTAAATAAGCATTTAGTGTAAAAAAAATGCTAGTGTTGCTAGGAAATGGCAATAATGATTTGATCATTGAACCTGGTTAAAAAAAAAAGTCCCAAAATTGTGGATATACATGTATTCAGAAGTAAATGTGTACTCACTCATACCTGTAATTATTTTTTAGCTGGTTGATTGTTGTGAAAAAATAGGAACTAAGTAAAAAAGGAAAACCTGTAAACTACAAATGCTGTTCATACGACATTACCTGAGTAAAATCATGGGCAATAATTAAATACAGTAATATTGAGATTTAGCATATTATTCTTGAATGCTCAGTCACAACCATTATGTCAAAAGCTGAGATACTTTAGATTTCTTAAAATTATTAATTTAATACTCTGACTCATAATGTAGTAATTACGTCTAAAAGTAAAACAGTATTGATGGACATAATTTTTTATAACAGGATAAACTGTACTTGAAGAATAATACTGTATTCGCATTATCTTTTCTCTGAGATTTAACGGAATTTTTTTTTTATTTCAAGTAAATTAAGCAATTAGTAAAATGGCAAATAAATATTAAATTTGTTTTTTTTTATATACCAAGTGGGACTGTTTTACTGCAGAGGTTAAATAAAAATGTAATAAGTTACACAGATCAATATTCATAAAACACATCTACACTAGATTAAAAAATAATTGTCAAATGATTTGGAATAAAACCAAATATTTAGCATTGTAAAATTTATATGGCTTGGGAAAGAGTACTTACTACATGTATAATTTTTTTTAACTTTACATTTGGAAAAACAGATACAAAAAAACCAACCATATTAGAATATTTATTTATATTTACAAAACATGTAAAACAAAAACTTGTACATTTAAATAACTGGCTGCCAAAGACCTTGAGATTAAAAGTGTTAATATATTTCACCTTTTTGTGTCACAGTTTAAGAAACACAATATAACATAGAAAAAAAATATTTTAAAATAGAGGCTTTTTATTGACAGATATAAACTTCAAGATTAACTGAAGAATTTCTTCAATGCTTCAAAGTTTTACAATGGAAACAATTTTAAAATTACATTTGGAGTACCCCATGTCTTTTTTCTTAGATTATGAATAGTTTTTTTTTTTTTCCTTTAAAAATAATTTAATTAAAAACACTCCTTAAAATCAATTTTCTGAGTAATTATCTAGCGATATGTTGGGTTTTTTTTCCTAGAGGTTGCAGCAATTAGCCTAAATAAGTACATACTCCAAAAAAAAAGGGAATAAAATGTCAAGTAAGTTCTATATCTGATAAATCACTCAACAGTGTACACAGCACACACACACAATATGTCAAACAATTCATTGTAAAGTGTGCACAAGATGTCAGGGTGCAACAATCAGCTGGGTACAGTAGATACATTTACTGTACATGTACTGAGAAAATGTAAATTTTAGTTAATTTTTTTAACAAGTATTATAATTATTGTCTTCAAGCGATATGAAGGCGATAATTCAAAATTAAAATAAGTAATGTACAACAATTCAAGGTGTAGAAATTCAAGTTCAGTTATTCTATATTTCATATTGCATATCCAAAATAGAATGAAGTATTTATACATTTCATTGATACAGGAAGATTGCAAAATAACAGAAACACTGTAATCTTTCAAACATTCTCAACTAGTTACAGGTTAATCAAACCAGTAAAGCATCTATTTTAATAAAATATGTTCTTACATCAAAACAGTTCAAATGGAATTCTAATGGACAGTAATTAATATTTAAAATGACATTTTCAGTTGTTTTTTTTTCTGGTCAAAAAAAAAAAAACTTGGGAAATCCCACAAGTTTTCTAAAAATTTTGTTAAAATAGAATTCCAATCATAGTTTGAAATACTTGTAAACAAAATTATCATTTTCTGTATTAGAATAATATATCATTATTTAAATTAAAAATTAAGTTCTAATTCATGAGGTATAATTTCTGCTAGCTCTTGTCATGTGACCTTTTATCATAAAACATTTTCACTGAATTTTTCTGTGGCACAACTAGGGCTGACAGGTTGTCCAGACGTAGCAGTCCTGCTTGACCTCCAGAAGCCAACCAAAGACAGCTGGATACATTTGGATTGAAGCTAACCTGTAGTATCAAAAAGAAAACATAATCTTTAATATATAAATATGCGATATGGTCTAAGAATTTAAAAAAAAAACGTTATATGCTGTTAAAAAAAATAAATTTCAAGTCTTTAACTAGTCACTAAACTATAACAAAAAGTTTATAAAGAGAACAGAATTGTCAGTTAAAGGAAATATCTTTTCTGTAAGATATTTGTAAATACTATCCTGGTAAAAAAAAGTCACAATAATTGTTTAAATACAAACACTAAATTTATTCACCAAAAATTAATTTGGGATAATAACTATGCTGCAAGAAAGTTTCACAAAAGCAATGTTTGCAATTCAATTTTGCTTTTTTTTTGTTTTTTAAGTTTTTTAATCAGTAAAAATGAGAAACTTTTCTATAAATGTCCCCAAATTAAGTGAACAACACTACAGATTTGTTGTGTCACTTTTATAAACACAATAACATTTTAAAGAAACTATTTAGCTTGTAGAGATGTAAAACACACAAAAGTAGACCGCACAACCCAAGTATAATTTGAAACTGTAAGAAATAAGCACACAACTTTAACTTTTTATTTACCCGGTGAACAGAGGTGATGTTGTTAACAGCAAAAAACCCAGATTCTTTCTTTTTGGAATTTTGCAGCTTCATGGCTGATTTTTCCTGAAATAAATATACATAGATAAATAACAATGTGGATTATTTTATATGGATGCAGAAGATTAAGAATTTGCATTCTTCAATAAACAGCAGTCGATAAAAATAAAGGTCCTGATAGTTTTAACTCTCAACCATCGTAGCATTGACTTTTCGACCACCGGTGAGCGACAATTTTTTGGACATTATAATTCTTTATATTTTTACTTTTGGTCAATATTTTTTTATGTTTTATTATATATGTGCAACGCAGACCCTGAGATACAGTGGCAAAGAAAAATAGATTTTTTATTTTTGTAAAAATGTGGTACTTGGTAAAATATTCCAAGTTTTATTTTGAAAAAAGACATAATGCATTAGGAATTTTTGTCGCCGTGGCTCCCTTTTTTGACAAAATGTCAAAAAAGGGAGTGCTTCGCGCGTATTTGAGGCCGGGCTGTTTGGTGACTAAGCATGATTTATTGGGAAAAGTGAAATTTGGTGATTTTTTTTAATATGGAAGGGGTGACAAAAGTGATCAACTTTTAAATAAGTATAATATCCTTAGAAAAACAAATAAATGGTGGAAACCTTTATTTTTTTATTCATTTAAATGTGTTTCCTGTCACTTATAATAATAATATAGAAATTTTAATGATCAATTTTGTCTTGTCTAACATTGTGTGAAAATTATATGTCTTTTTTCACTCTAGAGGCATCAGTCCTTATTTTTTTTTCCAATTTCTATAGTATCAATTAAAGTTGAATAAAAAAAAAAATTATCATAATTTTACGTCCAAATTTATTTATGTGTTGTACAAATGAATAATGTTTATGTAAATATTAAAGATTTTGTTTAAATTCTTCACACCTTTTTTTTTTATTCTTACAGTTTGTGATGTATTTGTATTTTTAGTTAAAAAAATTATTAAAAAAATCATTTACACTATAATTTTACAAAATTAAAAATTTCTATTATATCAAAAGTTTTATATCATTAAATAGCTTATTCATTTCCTAATTTAATGACCTATAACTTCACTAGGTAGCTTATAACATAATGAAAAATGCCTAGTTTTACAAAACACCCTGAAATCAGCTTAAAAAAATGGCCGAAAATAAACAACAGTTGAGAGTTAAATACTATTGATGACAGATACTCGTTATTTTTTTTAATGTAATTTTCGGTCTCAAATAGAATAAACAGTTAATAAATAAAGCTAAAATTAATTAAAACTTATGCCTTGATAGAAAATATCATTTGCATGTAGAGACAAAATTATAATTCACTGATATAAAATTATACAATTCTTGATGCTGAGGTTAGAACGCTTCTAATATCACTTAATGATATTGTTTAATGATATATACATATAAATCATTTACATTAATGCATGCTTTAATGAACAATCTTTTGTTAACACTTTTCTTCACTATTTAATAATTTTTTAGCTGAACACTTTTCTATACAACTTTTAATATTGACTATAAAAATCTAATATTGCTTCAGAGATACAATATAAAAACTATTTCATACAATTTCAATGAATGCTTTTGTTTACATTATTGTCTGTATTCTGAATCAATACAACATGATTTTTATTGTCACCCTATTGCCTGTATGTATGCTTTTGTGAACAATGTTTCCATCACTCGTGATTTATTATACTTTGATGATTCTGAACCATATCAATCTGTCTTAATATAATGGTGCTTGTGTTTTTATACACTGACTTTGCAGAACATTGTTAAATGAAATATATTCTAGGATTTTGTATCACCTATGCATTAAGCTGAATTTGTGTGCATTTGTGCACAATTTATGCTTTTTTTTTCTTTTTTTCAACTTCTGTGTTATTGCACATAGGGGTATACAACAACAATGGTTTGTAAAAAAAAAAAAATGATAAATTACTAGGAGTAGGTGTCAATGACACATATGAGCAATGCATTACTAGCAGTATATAAATAAAAAAATTTTTTATTATTTAAAAAATTTTGTTATAATGACATATAACAGCATATTGGCATCATTTAAATAGTACAAGAAATGTAAATAGATGTATATATACATGTGTATACATTTATATACACATATAAAAATAACTGTTTAAAATACTTATTAGATAGGTGAATATCATAATCAAGGGAACAGTACATAAACTAGTTTTGCAAACGTACATTTAATTTGTCGTATTTTAGTCATGGATTTAAAATGGTCTTTAGGTGTTTAGAACTTTTAATCTATTATTTAGCTAATAATTAGTTACTATTTTAAATAGTCAAGGACAGAATTTTACTCCCTTGCCATGAAGAGTTATCCATAGCGACAAAGGGATAAGCTAGTCAAATAACCTTCATCAGTTTCCAGACACTCACGATGAATAACATAACTTTTTATTAGTTTAAATAAACAGACATCTTTAATGCGTATATACAAAGTTTGCCAATTTATACTATATGACTATATAAAGGAATTAACAGACTTTTGTGATTTAAATATTTCAATGATTGATTAAAAACTTTATGGGAGCGAGACGGACCTGGATGCCACCGTGCAGTTCATCATAACTGTAGGCCTGGTCGTTTGAAATCCTCCATGTTCATATATCAAGAACAAAGAAGAAGAAGAAGAAGATATTATTGATTGATTATTATCATTATGGGTTGCTCACCCTGACACACAGTGACTACTAATGCCCCAAGTCCCTCAACTCTCATCAGGCAACATAAAGGCTCCAGTAGCCCCCAATACATCACAATAAACAACATGGGGGTGTTAGTATATTATGCTTCATTTGGAAATGACTCACATGTGAAATGGAATATTTGTAACATGCTTTTAGCCAGATATTGGATATTTTTAATGTAATCTTATGTAAAGCAATTACTTTGTAGAATACTGTAAAATGTGAAAAGTAATACAGATTGTGTAACCCCTATTCTTAAAACTGTGTATTGAACTGTTTGTGTATTATTTCATTTTTTTTTTCTACTTTCATCAGATTTTTTATTTAATTTAATTTTGTGTTATTTCATGTAGAGGTATACAGCCTAATTAATTGTCAGTAAAAGACTTTAAATTAGTAGGAAGGGTGTCACATGGCACTTAAAATTCCAGGGTATTACAGCTAGTCTATTTTAAAAGAAAAATAAGGAAGATTTTTGTAAACAGTTTCTAAAAAAAAATTACAGCTACACATATATAGATCATCTTAATAAAAGCAACTCTCACCTGAGTGATACATATAGCTAACCTTTATTGGCATGGGTGGTCCAAACCACATTTTCCAATCTATTACATGCCCAATGTCATTTACTTTATTGAAAAGAAAATGTTCTGCTTAGAATGCCGATACTAAACCAATTAGTTTATCTAAAGAAATAAAACTGTTACGAGCTTGTAAAATTTTTATTATTTTGCTCAATGAAGCATCTTCAAAAGTACCTTTACAGATGTCAGTATCTAAGCTTAAAGCACACATCCTTCAAACAAATGCAACTCATAAAATAACCCATCTTAGCACCGAGTTTATTTTGTTTTGAATCAAACATGGCCACTCCATCAAGTCTAGCAAGGGAGACTAAAAACACAAGAAATTCAAACAAAAAATTAATTCCCTTTAAATGAACCACATCACTTACACGTAATAGTCATATCGAATTAAAGAAGATTTAGAGCTTTATCATTATTTAAACCTCACACTACTGTCAAATATTGGTTGGCACATAAAATTATGATCAAAAGAAAGAGCTAACTCAATTTTGAAATGGATAGCAACAGTAAAAATTTTGGATTTTTTAGTTTGCTCAAATATTTTAATTGAAGTATTTTTTTTAATGCAAATTTACTCACCATAGCACAATCTTGAAAATACAAAATATCTGCCACATCTTTTTCATCCTTCAATTTTCCTTTGTTCTCCATGGAAGAGAAAGTAGTTTTTCTTTGTATGGCTTCCTGGGACGGCCCCACCTCTTGAGCTGTCCCACTTACATGAAGGACTTTGTCCAGCTGGGTTAATGCACCACTTGTGGTCGACTCGTTTTCTAGAGAGAGCCCACCATTGTGAGATGATACTCCTTGTTTGGCTGACACACTATCCCCTGATAGTTTTGCATTGGCCTCTTTACCCTCAAAGATCACATTGCCGTCTTGACAACCAGCTTTCTCACTTCCATTGCTCATCTGCTCAGCTGTGCGCCCACGTTTCACCTGATAAATATCCTGCAGATATCAAAGAAGAAAAATAAAGTCAAGGCCAGTGAGTAAAACCGAGTATGAAGTTAACTGTATGATATTATCAGCATCAGTGTGGTTCAATCAAAACCACAGAGTAATAGCATGTTTGTATTAAGTTAACTGGATCATGTTATCAAACATCAGTCAGCTACTGATGTAATTTAGCATCAGTCTTGTTAAAGCAGAACAGTATCAATCTAAATGTTTTGGATTTTTTTTTCAAGCAGAGACCACACAGCAGCGAAATGTGTGCTGCACCTTTCCTTCAACTTTTACATGTTTACATAAAACCTATTTTCTGTGTGTAATAAAAGGAAATTCACGTTGACAGTGAAATTGAATTTAATGTCAATGTGAAAATAAATTACTGGCTAAATAGGTTTCCCCAATGGCATGAATTTTTTGGTGTTTTTCTAAGATCAGTATATTGTACTAATATATTTGACCGTGCTTTTTAACTCTTTTGTTTTGTGCTTATTCAAAGATTGGATTGTTACTGCTTTCAATTCAACTAATTACATTCTACATTTGTTTAGTTTTTGGCTGTTGTGCAGGCTGCTCATTTTGTGTTTTTCAAGCCCAGGTGCTGAGATAGTGATGTGATGGGCTCAGGGAGGAGTTATAGGTGAGAGGGCGATTTCAGGAGTCTGGAAAAAGAGGGGGGGGGGGTTCGGAACTGAAAAGAGTAGAGATTCCAGATAAGTAGTGGATGGTGGACACATTCTTTGTTTTTTAAATGGAAGCACTGACGCACGAAAATATGCCCCTGAAAAATAAAAAAAATATATACTTACTGCGACAGGATTATCTAATTTGTGCCAAGATACGCATCTTTTCAGGGAATAAGTGAATAACTTCACCATTGGGGGCAAACTAAGTCTCACATTACCCATAGAGTCACAAGACACGAGGGCTTCATAAATAGGGCAAAAACTCACATCCTGTGGAAAAAAAATAATTTTAAATGAAAGGTTGTTTTTTTTAAATCAGAAAAACTTATCCAACTCAGAAAATTTTAAAAAATTATGTACTGGAACTTAACTTTAACATGTCGAAATTTAAGGCTTTTTTAGGTTGAAATTTTTAAAAATGCATAATCCACTGCTAGTAATAAACAACATCCACTAACCCTTTTAGGTACGTTTTTTAAAAAAAAATTGAATTTTAAAATAGGACCTGTGAACAACAACAATTAAAAAGAAGACTTACCCAAATACAAGAGGGGTGGGTATGCATCACAAAGTCACTAGCAAAATTTTTCAAAGCATTTCTAGTGATGCCATAAAATGAAACAGGTGTTTCCTCCAGTCTATAAAAAAAGCAAAACTGTGCGTAAAAAGCTTGCAAATTGTTTTAAACAGAATTTAACTTAATCTGCCTGCTCAGTCTACTGAAGTCAATGTTACTATTCTAGTTTTTAAAACACTTTAGCACAAACAAAAATTATGAAACACTGTATTCAGAATGCATGAAGATAATTTTTGTAGCTGTGGAGTTTATGAGAAGTCAATCGTTTAATTTACTTTATACAGATAGCTCATTTTGTACATGTATTAACTGAAATAACGGAGAAAAAAAAAAGGCCAAATATTTTAATATAGATAATAACATTTAAAATGTCCACTAACGTATTATTATAAAAACAACAAATACAAACCCTCTAAAGTATTCTGCTGTGATAAAAAATCCACTCATCATTGGACCAGCCCAACAAGTGGAACGAAAAATACTGAAGCTGTTGATAACAACTGTTGATATGATTGGAAAAACATTAAAATACTGAAGTTGTTGATAACAGCTGTTGATATGATTGGAAAAACTTATAAAATACTGAAAAATAGCTCTTGATATGAAAGATACACACATAAAAAATATTGAAACTGTTGATACTAAAAAATTATGAAATGAAACTGTTGATACCATCTGTTCCTAATTAATTTTCTACCACATTCTACTGACCAATAACTTCTGTACCAGGTACAACTGTAGTGTGTTTAGTATCACAACATATCGTACTTATATTCATTATAAAAGACATTAATGGCACTATACTTACCAACAGGGATTTCTCGACTGTTCAAGTCCCAGAGCCTCACGCTACCATCGTAAGACGTTGTTATGAAGGAGGTTGAGAGTCTAGGATTCCATGAACATGACATAATGGATTCCATGCTTGCTTTGAAGCACTGGATGGGTCTCATGGTCATCAGATCAGCTTGCAGTAAAGGAGAGCGAGACAACAGATCCCAGACATAAACACTGCCTAAAAGTTAATTTAAAAAAAAAATCCAAAAACTTTAGTTATTCACGTGACCTCACTATTCTGAAAATAACAATAAACAAATGTTTACTCTGATGTTATTTATAGCTATCTACATGACCTCACTATTCTGAAAAATAACAATAAACAAATGTTTACTCTGATGTTATTTACAGCTATCTACGTGACCTCACTATTCTGAAAAATAACAATAAACAAATGTTTACTCTGATGTTATTTACAGCTATCTACGTGACCTCACTATTCTGAAAAATAACAATCAACAAATGTTTACTCTGATGCTATTTATCAGTTATGATAAAAAAAAAATTAAAATTAATGAATAACCATTGATCCTTTATATGTACAGACTCTTCAACTAAACTCAAATGGCTTTAAATAAAAAAAAAAAAAAGTAAGCAAGCTAAAAAGTAGTGAAACAGTAAAGTTGGAGGATTTAAATCTATCTCATTTCAAGTCTCACTAAATCTGTCTCATTTCAAGTCTCACTAAATCTGTCTAATTTCAAGTCTCACTAAATCTGTCTCATTTCAAGTCTCACTAAATCTGTCTCATTTTAAGTCTCACTAAATCTGTCTCATTTCAAGTCTCACTAAATCTGTCTCATTTCAAGTCTCACTAAGGTCTTTTCACTGCATCTCTGAGTATTCCACTCCATATAGAAAGGGTGTTATGAACACTGGCCCAATGATGGTTAGGTTGAGACGGTGTTGGGACATTTTGAGATATTAGTTACTTATGATAGTCTTCAATGTTCTGTCATAATTCTGAAGTGGGGTGAATCACACAGGAAAAAGTGCTCTACTTTTGACCAGCAACTCAAACATTTTTATGTACAAGGATTCTAGAAGACCTAAATCAATTTCTTTATTTCTTTGATATTCCATTTGTAGAGGCATGCTATCTATAAGCCTGCCACTCCATCCTCGTTCATCTCTAGCTAATTTTAGAGCGATGAATAGTAAGTGATGTGTGCAGCTTCTATTAAATGGTCCCCATTCTTGACACAAGTTTTGGACCCAGGGATAATTTATTGCTATAAATAATCTTTACACAGATTATTTCAAATCACTATGTGGCAAACTGAACCGATGTCTAAAAAATATTTACTTATTACCAAGGGAGCAAATCTGTAAAAAAAAATTATGATGCGTTGATAGTGAAATACATGTTGTATACATCATAATTATGATGTGTTAATAGTGAAATACATGTTGTATACATCATAATTATGATGTGTTAATAGTGAAATACATGTTATATACATCATAATTATGATGTGTTGATAGTGAAATACATGTTATATACATCATACATGTATTTTAGTTTTAAACACAGCAGACTTATTTCATTGATGGGAGAATGACTAAAAAAACCACACATAAACCCATAGACAATTTCATTTTTATATTTTAGGAAATCACAATGTCTGTAGGGCTTAGCCCTATCTCTGGCCAAAGGCAGATGAATGGTCATGAAGCGTAGACCGCATGACTGCCTACCTAATGGTCCCAAGTTCAATCTTCTGTGAGAACTCTGGGCTTTTTTTTAGGTAGTGGAGAAGCCTACAAGTCTCCGCCCAGCTTAGTATGTGCCTGACTTATATCTCCATCCATGAAATATAAGGTGTGCTACCCATAGTGCCATTGTGAAAGTTTACTACTGTACAGTGTACTACTACAAGAGTGAATGAAGGTAGTTTACAAAAAAAACAGAATTTTGTTTTTTAATTCTCCTTCTTCTGAGGGTCAGTATTTATCTTTACGGGTCAGTATTTATCTTTACTCTAAAGATGATTACAGAAGAGTTTGATGTCACTATTTCTGTCAAGCCATCACAAAAATGTGTCGACAAACAAATACAGTCAATACATCTGGGCTCACCGTTACCATATCCTCCAACAATGTATCGGTGCTCTCCACACTGTTGCCATGAGGTAGTGAGGCAAGGGCCACAAGCTTGCAAGTTGGAGATAATAGGGAAAATTTAAAAAAAACCAACATATTGAAACAAAATTAATTTGTAATGATTTGAATACATTTTTAAAATGAGTAAAAATAAAGGTTCTAGTTGCATGCATACAGCATAAAGTACCGACAGCCATTTTTTTTTTACTGATACATGGCGTAAATTATTACACTGCAATCCAATGGTTAAAGTTTTTACCATTTTTAGAATTAGGCACTAGTGTCAACACAGGACGTGAATGATATATAGGTACTGAACAATCTGTACTTTCACACTTTAGAGAATCTGGGTGAGGAAGGCTGCAATTAAAATAGACAAAAATAAATTGAGGTCAGGTCATGTTTATAATTGACAAAAAATGTTTCAAGGGATGAAAAAAAAATGATATATAGGTACTGAACAATCTGTACTTTCACACTTTAGAGAATCTGGGTGAGGAAGGCTGCAATTAAAATAGACAAAAATAAATTGAGGTCAGGTCATGTTTATAATTGACAAAAAATGTTTCAAGGAATGAAAAAAAAAAAATCACCAATGAGTGTGTATGCTGCTTGACTGAGAGATGTTACACAACTGTTTAAAGGTAAGTGTCTCAACAGAGAGATGTTACACAACTGTTTAAAGGTGAGTGTCTCAACTGAGAGATGTTATACAACTGTTTAAAGATGAGTGTCTCAACTGAGAGATGTTACACAACTGTTTAAAGGTGAGTGTCTCAACTGAGAGATGTTGCACAACTGTTTAAAGGTGAGTGTCTCAACTGAGAGATGTTACATGACCGTTTAAAGGTGAGTGTCTCAACTGAGAGATGTTACACGACCGTTTAAAGGTGAGTGTCTCAACTGAGAGATGTTACACAACTGTTTAAAGGTGAGTGTCTCAACTGAGAGATGTTGCACAACCGTTTAAAGGTGAGTGTCTCAACTGAGAGATGTTACACGACCGTTTAAAGGTGAGTGTCTCAATTGAGATATGTTACATGACCGTTTAAAGGTGATTGTCTCAACTGAGAGATGTTACACGACCGTTTAAAGGTGAGTGTCTCAACTGAGAGATGTTACATGACCGTTTAAAGGTGAGTGTCTCGACTGAGAGATGTTACACAGCTGTTTAAAGGTGAGTGTCTCAACTGAAAGATGTTACACGACTGTTTAAAGGTGATTGTCTCAACTGAGAGATGTTACACGACCGTTTAAAGGTGAGTGTCTCAACTGAGAGATGTTACACGACTGTTTAAAGGTGATTGTCTCAACTGAGAGATGTTACACAACTGTTTAAAGGTGAGTGTCTCAACTGAGATATGTTACATGACCGTTAAAAGGTGAGTGTCTCAACTGAGAGATGTTACACGACTGTTTAAAGGTGAGTGTCTCAACTGAGAGATGTTACACAACTGTTTAAAGGTGAGTTTATGTAGCTCATATGAGAAATGTTTAAAGATTAGTGCATGTAAATTAGCTGAGAGATGTTTGTAGCTTAGCTGAGATGTTTGTAGCTTAGCTGAGAGATGTTTGTAGCTTTGCTGAGAGATGTTTGTAGCTCAGCTGAGAGAGAGATGTTTGTAGCTTAGATGAGAGGTGTTACACAATTGTTTAGAGGGGAACGGATGGTCATGCGGTAAAGCGCTTGACTGTTGACCTGAAGGTACTTGGTCCGATCTCCGGTGAGGACCAAGGAAAAATTTTCAGGTCATGGCTCAAGTTCCCGATATATCTCCCATGGTGTCTCCATGGCCATTGCACTATCGGCTATGGTGGGGATGAAAGAAGGGCACCATAAAAAAACCGTCCCATTAGTGGTTTATAGGATCTAAGAGATTTCATCTCATCCTTACAGGGACTTCACACACACACAATTGTTTAAAGATGTGCATGTGTGTAATATTGATGTACAAGGAGGAGGGGGGGCACATGAAAAAGTAGCCCGCTTCAATGAGAAGATGGGTACTCTTTTGTACACCACCCTCTTAAACAAAGTCATGGTGTCTTGCAAACAACATGGGTAGTCACCTGTAGATCAACACGTTCCCACTGGAGCAGGCGGCAGCCAACAGACCGACTCTTCTCAAATGGCCAGTACTTCCAGCACCAGCACCAGTCTACCAAACAAATATGGAGGAAAAAAAAAAGAAACTTAAATCTCATTTCAGAATTTCATTTCTAAGAAAAAAAAATTTATAAATGGTAAAAAAAAAATTAACTATTGAGTTGACTTTCTTATAAATAGTTTGTTTTTTTTTTAATTCATTATTTTAATTGAAATTAAAATCAAAATAAGAACAAAACTGAATTAAAGTGTGATTAGAATCAATGTAACAGTAACAATGGAGCAGGGTACTAGCATCAATACTCTTTCTTGTTAGTAGAACGAACATTTTCTAAATATGAATTGAAGACATTAAAGAAAATATAACAATGTCCACATTCAACATGTAAAATGCACTTTTAATTTAAGTAGCTATGTGTAACGTATGTCTAAAAGTTTCATCTTTTAATCATTAAAATCTCAAAGATGAATAATTTTACAAATAAAAAATAAACTTCTGTCTGTGGCATTAGTTTAAAAGGTGTCAGTGGAAACAAAGGTTGCCAAGGAAACTGTTAACAGAGAATTCAGATTAGATGTTAGGAAATAGATGCTGACAATGGAATACCAATGATTAGATGTTAGGAAATAGATGGCTGACAATGGAATACCAATGATTAGATGTTAGGAAATAGATGGCTGACAATGGAATACCAATGATTAGATGTTAGGAAATAGATGGCTGACAATGGAATACCAATGATTAGATGTTAGGAAATAGATGGCTGACAATGGAATACCAATGATTAGATGTTAGGAAATAGATGCTGATAATGGAATACCAATGATTAGATGTTATGAAATAGTTGCTGACAATGGAATACCAATGATTAGATGTTAGGAAATAGATGCTGACAATGGAATACCAATGATTAAATGTTAGGAAATAGATGCTGACAATGGAATACCAATGATTAGATGTTAGGAAATAGATGCTGACAATGGAATACCAATGATTATGGAAAGAGTACATACAGTATTTTAAAAGAGATAAAGAGGCAAAAGGAAGACAAGTCAAAAGTTGATACACCAAAAAAATAGAATGCAGCAGGTCTTTAATTAGTCATCTGGACGCTGGATGACAAAAAGAGGGGAAAGAATGTAACAACAATAAATGATTGCGAAAATTATTTAAATAGCCATCTGGACCAGAAGTATAAATTCAACTAGTTTTCACCGAGAAAGTAGTTAGGGGTGGATAGTTGTGACATCTTGTGTATATTTTCGAGCTAGTAATTTTATTACGAGAGTGATCAGTACTAGTGTGTGCCAAAGCTGCACAGAGTTATCCATTCATCCAACCTTTGTATAGGAAAGGATAATTAGCAGTCTACATTCTACTCTTAATGGCAAGTCCCAGTCATATACTACCACATATTTAGTGAAACTCAGTCATTTGAACCTAAAAAGCAATAGCTTCTTTCACTTAAAGCATCAGAGACGTGACAATAAAGAATATTGCAGATGAGATTTGTTACAAATAGCATCACGAGTTTAATTATTATTGCAGACTAAACAGAACAAGGGAAAACACCGATGGACTGAGCTGTGCTGACATGATCATTTGTAAAATATGAAATGGTAGAAGCCAGATTAGCCTAAATCACATCTATAACTCAAGTCAAGTTAAGCAAGTTTATTTCCCATAGCCCTTGGGGCTCATCAAGGTAGAAGAAATGTTTCTGTAGCCATGGCACAATAAGCGCTAATGTAGCTAGCACATGACCCAAATGCTTCATATGTTTATACAGTGAATATTTAGGTAGGAAGCAATTTAAGCCATGCTAGCGTAACCCAAGGTAAGTTTTAGGCCAGCCTGGCTTAAAAGGCTTCATATGATGACAGCCAAACATGAGGTCAATTAGAGCCACATTCTAGTCTTTAATACCAGAAAAATCCTATCCAGAGTCCCACCACAATAAATTTTAAAATATTTAATAATGAAAAAAGCAGAAGAAGAAAAACTGAATCAATGGGAATGAAACTAAACTCTAAGAGCCTCATCAGGCCAAACATTGGCATTTAACAAAATGTTGATAAATATGCTGATTTAAGAGACTCTGCTGAATATAACAGAGCCCATAACTTTCTTACCTCCGAATCATAACACTGTCCCGGACACCAAGACATGCTGACAACATAGCCTTCATCGTGGGCGATGCAGTAACGTAGGGCAGGGTGGGGCCTGGAATCACTGCAGGTCGAATTTTAAAAAAGATTACCATAGGTGGTGAGATGCAATAAAAATGGCAATTTGTATTTCTAGAAACTTCTTTTACATTATAAGATAATTATTATTTTTTTTTTAAATTTCCATAATAATAATATCAAGGGTTCTTTTTTGTTTTAAAAAATTTAAACACTTAAATAATTATCCAAGAGTTAATATTATTTTTGTATTAGATAAACATAGCAGTACATTTATAACCTGTCAACACAATACATGTATATATATTTTATAGATTTCCCCAATTTCAGTAGAAGATTTTACTATAATAAGTATTAATTAGATTAGTACATAAAAGAGTTAATGCCCGACCAATATTTATATTTGTTAAAAAAAAAAAAAAGGCTAAGATAAATTTACTCTTTGTTCTGTATTTTTCCGAAGGACCAGATCTGTATGCATCCAGGACCAGAGTACAGAGTTCTCATGTCCGTGAGACTCTGTGTCATGTCTGCAGTCAAAGCTATAATTTGGTCGCTTCTGGATGATTCAGGAATGGGACACCACTCCAATGACCATATGGGCCCCCCAGTGTAGCAGTAAACTTTACCTGACAAAGACAACAAAAAATAAAAACTGCCGAATAAAACTGCAATAAAAATGTGATCACATTTCATTAGACCTGTAAATAAACCAGAGAGAAATATTTAAAAAAAAAATAATGTGGGTGACAAAATGTACTAACTAAAAATCATTTGGTTTAAAAAGTTGCATTTGCTTGTATACAGCTTTATTACTAATACCTTTTTCCCTGTTTAACACTGGGGCTACTTTTTAACAAATAACAGCGATAAACAGGGCAATAATTTCATGTAGAAATTTAGACATGGGCAATAATATAGAATATATGCATATACATGTATATATATATATACATGCATAAATACATTTATAAGTGTTAATACTTTACAAAGCTGTAATTTTTTTATTCCAGTAATTATTGACATCTTTTAATTTTAAAATAAATCATCCATAAACATAATTTTTTTTTTTTTCAAGTGACCAAGTGAATCCCCCAGCTGTATTAGTTACAATTTACATCTAAAACTTTCATTCATTTCCCAGCGACATGCTCTCAACTGTCATTTTACTATTTCATCTTTACAATTCTTTTTACAATTTAAAAAAACTCGTTATAAAGCTAAAAGCCTTTTTTATTTAATTCACCATACGATTGTATCATATGTATGCATATGATTTTACACTACGGCATTCACTGCACCCTGATAACAAGTTGGCTACCAGCAGTGCCGAACCTAGGGATATGGGGGCCCGGGGGGGGTGTCCTCTTTAGGTGCCCCTGTATTTCGACAGATACCATGACATAAGATAATGTACTTAATATTTAATGTAAAAAAAAAAATTTGGGGCCCCCCCCCCTCAACCTGGGGCACAGGGGAAATTTAGAATTTGGACCCCCCCCCTTCCTTGGTACTAAGGATGCCTCTGGCAACCAGACTGACTGTTAGTGTCAATGACATCAAAGGAAAGCTAGATTTTTAAGATTTCAACTAATGCCATTGGTTTACTATATTTTATGTGCGGAACAATTTTTGTTTAAAATTTGGTCAATTTAGGAAAAGTATCAACCAAGAAAAAAAAACTGTTAAAGAAGAATAGCGCTGAATGGAACTGCATTAAGCGGGGGTCTGACTGAAGTAACAATTTTCCTGACCAGTACAGGATTAGAAAAGTGAAATAATAAAAAAGTTGCATTTAAGATTTACAAGCTATGGACATATTGTTTAACTACTTTGATGAAATGTTTTCTTCAACCCATACTGTTGTCTGTACACATTTTATAATACTATGACCAACAATCATTTTTTTCTTCATTACACTGTTATTTTTTATGGCCATTGTGACTTTTATTTAGCTTATGCAAAAAAACAATAGAAGATTGCAGTTCATGTCACAAAAAACATTTGATGAGTGAGTGACCACAAATATGTATCCTTAGTATTGCAAGCTGATCAAATAGATTAGATAATAACCACCGGTTCGAGACACACCCTATAGCAAGGGGATATATTCCCCCTCCCCCAGGTGATGACATATAGGTCAATTACCATTATGAAAGCCCATACCATTCCATGGGTAGAAGCTGAACTATATGTGCAACCATGTCTTTAGTCTTGAGTCCAGTGGTAGAAGTCATATTGCACTTGTCCAAGGGTAAATTGGACATTAGTCCAGAATACTTTGGTTTAGTAGTTACAGACTAATCATTTTATTTAGTGGTTGTAAATAAGTACCTGACGTATGCTACTTCTTTACATGAATGTAAATACATTGGACTGTGAAGCTACAGCCTAATTCATTAATTGGAGTGTTTATATATTTGATCCTACTATGAAATGTATAGTTCAAAATAACCCTACCATGTCACACACCAAAACAAAATACATATAAATGTAATAGTATTGTGACGATGTCACAGCCAGTAAAGTCTTTAAAAAGTTGATTTGATTTGGATGCCAAAAAAATAGACATTCCAATTAAGCTAAAGTGAATAAAAGTTTAAATTTCATTTGCCACATTACTAACCATTAATTATCTTGGAATGACCCCATTTCAAAATATTTTCACCTTGACAGGAATTTCCAAATTTGACAGAATGTGTCTGTTGAGGAGTATAGGGCAGAGAGTCTCTGAAAATATTTCATTAAAAAAGATATTTGCAGCATCTGACAAGCATAGAAAATTGTCTACTTATTAAAAACTCTTTTTTTCATATTGAAACTTACATGAGTTTCTTATACAATGTTACTTGATTAGTGAAAGAAATGTACACATCAGACACAACATTGAAACGACAACAATTTAAAGATGAAACTGTGCATAACATGTAAACAATACTTGTCTATTGAAATAATTTTTTTTTGGAAAAATTAAAGTATAATACAATGGGATTTACTATAGAAAATGTTAACAAATATACATGTATAAGACTATTGACTATCGAGCTCGCAATTATCCAGTTATAAAGCCATTGTAAAATAAAAAATAAAATATTAGCAATAAAGTAAGGATTTGAAATAAAAATGATTTTTATGTAATGGCATAAGTGAAGCAGAATGTAAATATTTGAATTACTCCACTA
>JAGDYQ010000187.1:762266-931474 GCA_021962125.1 Bulinus truncatus
ACGCCGCGGAACTTCAGAAGGTTGCATTACTGTGGACAACCCACATCTTGTGGAAGGCTCTCTCAATAAAATAAAATTGAAATATGTGATAGGTCAGTGCTCCTGTTGCTGTTTTTAATCCACTGCAACCAATTCATTCTTAAAATTAACATTTTTAACACAAAAAGATAGCATGTATTTGTTTAGCTCTTGTAGTATATATGGGAGATATTTTATGGTGAATCGTATTAGTTCAAGAACTGCTACTCAGTAAATTTACGGGCCTGGTGTTATCATGCTCCAGCTTAGTTTTAACAAATAGCAAAAATATGAAATTATTATCATACAAGTCAAATGATAGGATCTCCATTTAGGTTATTTAGTCCTTTAAAGTATGCATTAACTGTGAACTTCAAACTTTAGTTTGTATTTAATGACCCACAACTTCTATACTTCAATAAAACACGTGCAAATTATGCAAAAATGATAAAAATATAAATTTGCAAAAAAAAAATTGTTTTTTTGGCTAATGAAAAAGTCTGTGTTGATAAAAGTAATTGCATTAAGTGTAAGTATTGATATTTGATACAGCCAAATTTTGTTTGATCTGTCATAGTGCTTTGTCATTTTGAAATATGCATTCAGTTTGTTATTTGAATAATATCTGCTATAGGCCTAGCTCACTGTTGCACTGCTAGGTTCATTCATTTGATGGTGGTTAAAATTTGAATTTATTTTTTTATTTTATTTTTTCAAATTATTATTTTTTTAATATTACATAAATTAACTACAAATAAAACTAAAAAGATATTTTTTTGATTAGAGCACTGATTAGGTCTTGAAGTTTTGTGAGATTAATTAATTTTAAAACTTTCATTAATGTGATAACATTTTTGCAATATCAGTTGAGTATATAATCAAAATGATTTTAAATATGCTTTTATATTTGTTTGTTTTCAGCTAGTATATAATACTTCTTGCAGTCTACACTGATGTAGTTTTTGTATGTATATAAATGAAGATTTATACCTTTTTTTATCATTAATACTTTTCTTACAATTTGAATTTTATTTCAGCTAAGCACAGTAGAGAGGCAAGTCTTTGACTTCCTTGGCTACATGTGGGCTCCAATTATTGGGAACTTCTTTCAGATTATTGTCGTCATATTAGGAATATTTGGTGCTTGTAATTTCTACAGATCTTTCATTGTTATAGTGAGTAGTTCATTTTTAAAAGCAGAGTTTTCCCTCACATTTAATATTTTCAATGTAGGTCACTATTTTAGATGTTTACAATTTGTTTTCATTCACAACATATTTATTTACATCTATTATCCTCAGTATGCTTCTTGGAATTTACTCTGGCTGGGTTGGAATATTTTTGTTATATGTTTATACTTAGAGGTTGGAATACTTAACAGGGTGAGTCATTTATTTCCCCTTGCACATTTAATATATAAAAAAATGTTCTTAAAATTATTGGAAACCAGCTGTGTTTTTTCAGTATTTATGACTCCATATTTTAAGTACTGATTTTCATGGTGTTTAAAAAAAAAATGGAGGTCTACTGTATAAATATATATACTTGTCCTTATTTTGATAAGTTATCTTGGTAAAAAAAATTTTAAAGCATGGACAGAGATATATATTATGTCTATGAAAAAGCTCTAACAAAATATTTATTATAATTAAAATATAAACTTCTTTCTTTAGAATTTTAGCATTTTTTTTCTTCTTTTCCTTTTATCTCCTGTATGAGCATAAGATCTCAACATAGTCAGGCCAGTAAACACGTTTTCTTGGGTTGGGCCCATGACATCCTTGCCTCTTTTTTATGGTTCTTAAGACCCTTAGTTTCAGCCATCCTGCTTTTCTCTTTCCCTGCAGGTTCCATTCCAGGGCCTGGGTAGTACATTTGTCAGCTGGTTTCCATACAGAATGCCAGATCCATCCCCATTTTTGTTTTCTTTTCTCCACAATATGATGTTGGTAATTTTTTCAGGCCACATGAAAGTCATCATTTGATAGAGCTGCTTGCATTTTGTTTCTAACATGATTTGTCACTTTATTGGGCATTTTCTTGATTCTGTCATCTGCCAAATCCTGGCCTTGTAGTTTTTCTGTTAAGTCCAATGAATACCTGTGTCGTGTCTCTATCCTCTATTTTTCTACAATTATCCAATTAATAGGATAGGTCACCTTTCTGTTTTTAACAATTGGTAAGTAGTTTTTGTATGAATTTTGGATTTCCTTCATAAAACAATCATCAGCCTTCTTTTTCTGTCCTTACTGTCGAAGGCTTTTTTTTTAAATGTACAGTTTTGTATAGTGAAGACTGCCACTCAGGTGACTCTATTATTATTTGTAGTGTTGCTGTTAGATCAGTACATGATTTGTCTTTTCGAAAGCCTGCTTGTTCTGGCCTAAGCTTATTGTCCAGTGCATCTTTTAATCTTCCAAATGTTATTCTTGTCAGGATTTGGTCTGGGATGGACAGGTTTGCACCAGTTGCTGCATATGGACATGTCTCCGTTTTTTTTTTGGCAGATTCACCTAGTATCCCTGTTTGCAATCAGTTGGAACTTTCTCTTTTCGCCATATTTTCTATAGAAACTGCGATAACATGTACGCAGCTGTCAACTTAAAGTGCTTTTGGAGGAATACCATCTGGGCCTGTTGCCTGGCCATTTATGGCTTTTAGAACTTCTGCCTTTGATGACCAACATTCATGTGCAGCTGTTCTGCTTCTAGTGGTATGTCGGGGACATTCACTCCACGTCTCACTCAACTTCTAGGGAACCTCTTCTCCACTTGTGGGCAGTTGTAATGCGATCAATTTGGGATATTTGTTTATCCACCTGTTGAAGTTTTTTTTTGAGGAAGTATTGTACCACCTATGACAAGCTCTGTAAAGTACCCATGCCATGTTTTCTCATCCTGAGTTCTCTGTCATTGTTATCACTGCCCACCATAGCGTTTAGATCTTCATTAACATTCATTAAGTCTCTCTTATGAGTTTTCTCTATCAGTGACTGTTAGCAATTGCAGAATTCTTCCTTTTCTTGTCTTGGTTAGTTGGAGCATAGAACAGGATAATTGTTGTCATCCTTGTGAGACTGGCTCCTAAGCCATTAGTGCTTTTGTAGTTTCTGGTGACGGAGCAGTCCTACTCTCCTTTTCAGTGGTCATGTTCAGGATCTTCATGTCCAGAGTCAGTGATTGCAGAACTCATGCCAATTTAGTTGGCCCGCTATTCCATCAGGTTTCACAGAACCTTAGAACTTAGATGCACTTTCTCATTTCATTGGTCACCTGGGTTACTCTGCTTTCATACATTGTTCCTACATTCCATGTAATTTTTTAGTTTTGGCCATCACTGATAGAAGATAGATCTACACACTGGCTTCCTAATGGGTTTCGCCAATGCAAAACATGAGCTCTCATGAAGAAGAAAAATCTTATCAAGCCATTTGCTGATATATTGTTGAGATTTCTTTATTGCTTGCCTTTTACAGGAAAGGGTTGTTAGACCCAAGCCCAACACTCTACTCTCTTCAGACTTGGGACCGGCAGAGATGACCATAAAGAAGATCTGTACCCTGTTTAGCACTATTTGCTTATTTCTTTTATTTAGATGAATTTCTCATATCTTGGACGCATTAAATTTTAATATGAAAAGATGTGACACAAAAGCAAAATTATTTTGACAAGCTAAATAAAATGAATATATCCAGTTTAAATGGTCAGAAATTGGTCAAATATCGGCAATGTATTTTCATAATAAATAACCCTATTACTGTATATAGTAAAGGCTTATTAATGATGGATATTGTTTTACATTTTAGAATATATACATTTTAAATACATTTATCTTACAACTTATTTGTAGTACTAAAAAATTTTATTGAGGATTGTTTTATCTACCTAAGTTCAATTTGTTAGATAATATTTACTGTTTTTCCTGGTTTAAAAATTGAAAAAATACGCTTAAGATAAAGTAATTGTTTTTTAATTTCCTCTACATAGAAACCATTTCTAATATTGCTGTGGATAAAGACAGCTCAGTGAGTTTAAAATGGCTTTTTATGTATTATTAGTGAAGCTTAAATTTCTAATTTGTAGAACCAAGGACGCTATATTTTGACCATTGGCACTGAAAGTAAAAGTTGGTGGCTGGAACATGGAATAGGCTGTGAGGTGACCAACTCCAGCTGGGAGGAGGATGTCATAGAGATAGAGTCTGGTCGGAAGATACCCCCTGAGTCATTTGTTGTTGGTTGTATCCTGCAGTACTACTATGTGGAAGTGATTCATGCTGCTATCCAGTGTTTGTTGTCTGTAAGTAAACCAAAAAAGCTGATTTATGCTATAAAAAAAAAAAAAACTTGCTTGCAATAGAGAGTTTAGTTTAAATTTAGCAACACTGTTGCAAATTTTTTTAAATACTGTAGGATGTAATAGAAGTTTAAAAGTGGAAAAAAAAAAAAAAACTAGGTTCTGAAAATAAAAATAAATTTATAAAAAAAAGGAGAAGACTCCTCACCTTTTTTTAAGAAGAGTACTCATTTTAACTTTAAGAAAAGGGGTGACAGTAGAAAACAGCGGTTTGGCAGAGTAAAATAAAAGCATTATACCTGTATATGTAAAGAGTTTCAAAAGTGTCATGTACATTTTGAAAATCGCTCTGATCTCAATAAAATGAACATATTTTGTTCTTTTTATTTCGTGTCAAAATTTCACTCAAGCGCAGCTAAGAAATCAACATTCCAATTGTCATTTCTAAATGAATGTTAATTCAGCTGTTCAAAATGAATATTAACTAAATCTTGACAATTCATTAGAAAAACAAGAACGGTCTGAAATATGAAGGACTCATGTTTGGTTACTCTCTGTTAAACTATACAGATTTCTAAAAGCCACAAACGTTCCAGCTACATACAAACAAACATTGCTTCTTTTTAATCTCTCTCTATATATATAGATTTAAAGTCATATTGGGGATCTCTTACAATATGACACAAGTTTGTTTTTTTTTTTAATTATTGCAATTGGTTTTTTTTTTTCAATATTTGATGGTAATGTGCATAAAAATTAAATATTTCATTATCAGCTGTAAGGATTTTTGTCTTGTGATTTATTTGAAGTTAATATACCAATTGCTTCTTAGTTTGACTGTTCTGATTACCTTTTTTTTTTTTTTTCTCTTCCCTCAGCTTGGAGGTTTTATTGCCTCCTGTATTTGTATATATTCCTTCATAGAAGAAGATGATCCAAGTAAGTATTCATTAAACCATACATGCTACACAAACGCAGATAGGTCTCACCTTTCTGGTCATTATCATCTAGATTCATCATTGCTGTTGACCCCTCGTTTTCGCATCTTCCAATCCCACCAGCAGTTACCCTCACTTCCTGATGTTGCATTTCCATATTCTCCCCTTTCAATTAAATGTGTTGGTTTTCCATTGCGACCCAGGGTGCTTGGTGTCTCGAACTATATTGATCAGGATCAGCCCTTAAGTTCTTCCTACAGGAAGTCATTTCAGTTTGAAAATCGCAGGCGGTTGGCTTCCTACCAGTATGAATCTGTCATGACGACCTTCATAAAAACTCCTCCAGCACTGAGTCAGCAGACCAGGTCCTCGAATGTCCTAAATAAAAGAAACTTTCAGAGTGAGCCAACATTGGTGGATGATGATTTAATAGAAATGCACAGTGAGGATTTTTTCTGCGATCATAGTGTCAGTGATAAAGTCATCGCTGATGTAGCAACTCCTGAATTTGAGTCAGAAGATGAAGTCTTTGTACTGCAAACTGAATTATAAAATTCCGTCTCACCACTTAAAACAGTCATCTCTGAAATACTGGTTTGAAAATTGGCACTGATCATTAACCCCCCTCCAATACAAAATATATCTAAAGAGCCGTAGTGTTTCTACGTGTCAAATATTTTAGAATGTTCTATTAATTCTTTACTTATTTGTTAACTTAGCTAGAAGATTCAGATTTAAAATAAAACATTCGTAACGTTTATTCTCTTTAAAAAAAGTAGTTGTCTTTTTTAAACCATAGTCAAGCCTATAGAAATTTAGTTGCCTGAAAGGTTATAAACGTTGATCAAGTTATTCAAGAATGCATAACTATTTTTTGTTTTACTTTAAACAGTCATGTGACAGTTATTAAACATTCAAGGTCATCTGTTCCTTAATATTTTTTTTGCCTACATATTCAAATTAAAATACAATTTAATTTTTTTTTTCAATAGTATGATCACAGAATTTCTTATTAAATATCTGTAGTTATCTTTATTCACCCATCATTGACCTTTTTGTTTAGTCCCCTTATAGTCATAGCTTCCTAAATATTATTAATTCAACTTCACATTTATTGAACAATGCCTTGGTAATGAACAAGTAAAGTTTTCTGAAAGGCAATTGATTCTCTTTTATAAGGCAGAGTATTCTCTTTATATTTATGCATGCATTATATATATATATATTTTTTTTTAATACTATTATTGGAATAAGAGTAACACTATTTCATTTTATAACGAAATTGAAAAAAAAAAAGATCTTAATTTTCTTACTTTGAAAGGAAATTAAATGTTTATCTAACCTGTATTTCACGCTCTATTAGTTCATTCACACAATTTTTCTTGAATTCTTTGATGTTTTTAAACTTATATTTTTATTGGAATGGGGAAATACATTTGAGATTTGTTATGATGTTCTTAAACATATAACTTTTTTGTTTTGTTCATTTTTTTTTTTTTTTTCAATTTTCATTTTTGAAACTGTTTAAAGAATATTTCTTGAGTAAACTCATCAAATGTAATTTTGTACTAACAAACATTCAATAAAGTCATTTAGTATTTAATGGTTAACTGGTTTTTAAGAACATTCATTCTAATTTAGTTTTTAAAAATACAATGGTATTTTTTAAGTACACATTTTTGAAATATTTTCTTTTTTCTTAAGGTTTTTTTTTTATTTGCAGTGAGTTCTGCTAATGATGAATTAGAATTTGTTAAAATGCGATACCGAACTCCAACCCATGTGTCAGCATTCCATGATGAAAGAGAGGACATGGCATTTGATAACATTAATCTCACAACTGAAATTTCTCCACACACGTCTCCTGGGCCTCGGCAGAGGGGAGAACGTGAAATGCCACCGAGTTATGACTCGACCATGAGAAACAATGCCCATGCCATGGCAGCAGCCAACCATTACTATGCCTCAGAGAGACAGAGTGTCAGGAGCAAGGCCAGCACCAGATCAAAGCGGTCCACTCATCGACAGACCAGTGCAAACAGCAATAGTGTGACCTACAGTGAGCCAGTCAGGGACTTGCCCTGGGTGCAGATTACTCCGATCAGTGAGAGCCACTTAATTCGTCATTATCCATGAGTGAATATGATCGGTGATCGTATTTTGTTGTTTTTCACGTAATCTGTAATCATGCTATTCACAACTATAAATATTTAAAGTGACAATTTTTTTTATATATATAACGGTCTGCTCAAATTTATTGAAAATAAGTTTGGTGCTATTGTGGGCTCTTTCTTTTAATAAAAGTGGCTTCGAAATTTCTTCTCCGTGATTAGCTATTTGGAAGTTTTACACGGTCTAACGGTTAAGCAAAATTTAAAAATATAATAATAATAAAAATTTACTTTTGTGTAATTTATTTTAAAATATGTCTTTCTGTGTAGGTTGTTTTTTTTTTCCTCTTAAACTAAACTTCATTTGTAATTGAACTATTGAAAAAAACAAATCAGTCCGCTCTGTTTAATGATAAAGATCTTGGCCTTTGTATACAATATTTCTCACATGAACTGTAAATAGATGTTGCATTTGTTTTTTTTTTATTCTTCATTTTTCTAACATTGTGCTAAATAGGATGAGTGCATTTTTTCATTTGTACCATTGCATCATTCGAGACATTTGTGAGACTTTTTGTCTGGTCTTATCACAATCACCCATGGGTTTTTTCATGGATTTAAAAAAAAAAATATTTTGTTGTGATGTTTTTTTTTTTTTTTGTTTGGTTAGCTAATGAATATTTTATTTAGTAATCAATAAGGAACTGAATACTTTTATTGTAATTTAATGTGTATGAATTATGCGAAAACTTATGGTATGAGAACAATGATAAGAATCTCCTCTATTTATTAATTTTTTTCATGTAATTTGGAATTGTAAATTTCATTCGGTTAATTTCACCTTTTTTTTTTTACCTTCAGCTACGTGATAATTATCTAAATATGATATTATTCAAACAATCTGCAAATGTGAGTAAAGTCCTTTCATCTTAAGACATTCCACTGATTGTAATATCAATGCAGAATATGTGAGCGTATTTATTTATCTGGGGCACGCAACAATTTTTTCTATCATTGCATATACTTTTTTTCAATTTAAAGTAATCTTTTTTTTTTTACAAATGATTTTTGGTGGTATTTTATTTCATACAATTTTTTTTTAGAGAAAGATAATTGAAATGCTCTGTAATTGATAATTTGAAGAAGTGATCGTTTTTCTTTAATTGATTGTTGTTAGCAGTCCTACTATATAAGGAGTGAAAGTGGTTACTTAACCTGTTGTGGCTTTATAAAGTGGATGACTGTCACCCTGTGTCAGTTTTAATACCCTGCATCCATTGGGGCTGTCATGTGGCCAGGCCTGCAGGCTCCAGTGAGACTGACTCTCAGGGAAAAAATAATGATTTGTGATACTTTCAAAACTATTTCTCTTGAATCAAATTAAAGCCTGTACATTGTATTGTAAAAATATATTCTATATATCTGGTTATAAGGGAGCAAACCTCAACAAATTATTTCAACTGACATGGACTTCGAATTACATTTAGAATTCTCAGATGCATTTATGTATATATCACTTTATAAATATATATATATATATATGCATTAAGTACGAATATTTTTCAGTCATAGTGAATATCTGTACTGTTATAGTGTAATAAAAAACTATCCATATCACACTCCCCCCCCCCCCCATCTTATTTTGTGCTATTTTGTAATATTGCAGTAAACTTTTAACACCTTTTTGCTTAAGTCTTAATTTTCGGAAGATGTGCCTTTGTTATCTTGTGTTCATTGGTGGCTAGTTTTTTTTTTTTCTCTTTTTCTGTGCAGTTTTCGTTGAAATCAGTTGTTGACAGTGAGTACAGATATTTTTTTTGAAAATGCAAGTAAATTGATACTTATTTTGACTGTACACACAACTAGCAAACAAATCATGCAAGATTTCTACTATTTTGTGTAATCCATTTTTACTTAATGAATTTGATCATTTGATAACATTTGTGATATATCACCTGGAGATAAAACATGTACATATTTATCATTTTCACCTTAAAGGAAAATAACAGATTTATTGGTTCAGAAACTTTAGCTTGCTACGTCTATTTATTAGTTTACCGTGATAAATGTATTTCTGCTCATTGAAATGACTAAAAAAAAAAAAAGTCAATGAAATTAGATGCCCAGTTGTAAACATAACCACACATAAATATAATGTATGATGGCTCTCTCCCTTCCATTTGGCTGGTATTCATCAGTTAAGAATGATCTCATTATGCATTTTTTATGTTTATTTATTTTTTATCTACATTGTAGTTTTTCTTAATCTTAGCCTCACATGCTGGCTGTTTTATTTTTTCAGCTAATGAAGGGATTTTTTAGAAGTTCAAAGTAGCCTATATGTTAAGTACAAGTCCTTTTTTCTTTTATTACTAAACACATTAGCAATAAGGATCTTTTTTTTTTTGTTAGCTCTAAAAAAATATTTAGCTAGTTATTGATGCTTTTTTTACTAAACATATTTTTGTATTCCTTTTTATATGTTGTGCACTTTTATAAATCTCTCTGACATGTCACTGAAGCTTTCAACAGCTTGAAATGTTAGTTCCGTGAATGATTGTTACTGTTGTTTATGAGATTAATTTGGTTCAATTGTTTTTACTTCAGTATATTTCTCAATGTAAACTTTATCCCCAGGTGGGGAGGGAAACATGCTACCAGATGTAAATGTCCTGTATATATCTCAATATTTCATTTTTTTTAAAAAGTATCAGCATAGAACTGTTTATACAATAAACTTGAATGACAACATAACAGGTGTTGTTGAGTTGGTGTTATTTTAGTACCGTTTATCAATATACATCTAGCCAATCATATTAATTATAAAATTCTAAGTGCTAATCATTCTTATGACTTAATTCATTCTTTAAATGTTAAATAAGCATTTAGAGTAAAAAAAATGCTAATGTTGCTAGGAAATGGCAATAATGATTTGATCATTGAACCTGGTTAAAAAAAAGTCCCAAAATTGTGGATATACATGTATTCAGAAGTAAATGTGTACTCACGCATACCTGTAATTATTATTTTAGCTGGTTGATTGTTGTGAAAAAATAGGAACTAAGTAAAAAAGGAAAACCTGTAAACTACAAATGCTGTTCATACGACATTACCTGAGTAAAATCATGGGCAATAATTAAATACAGTAGTATTGAGATTTAGCATATTATTCTTGAATGCTCAGTCACAACCATTATGTCAAGAGCTGAGATACTTTAGATTTCTTAAAATTATTAATTTAATACTCTGACTCATAATGTAGTAATTACGTCTATAAGTAAAACAGTATTTATTGATGGACATAATTTTTTATAACAGACTAAACTGTACTTGAAGAATAATACTGTATTCGCATTATCTTTTCTCTGAGATTTAACGGAATTTTTTTTTTATTTCAAGTAAATTATGCAATTAGTAAAATGGCAAATAAATATTAAATTTGTTTTTTTTTTATATACCAAGTGGGACTGTTTTACTGCAGAGGTTAAATAAAAATGTAATAAGTTACACAGATCAATATTCATAAAACACATCTACACTAGATAAAAAAATAATTGTCAAATGACTTGGAATAAAACCAAATATTTAGCATTGTAAAATTTATATGGCTTGGGAAAGAGTACTTACTACATGTATAATTTTTTTAAACTTTACATTTGGAAAAACAGATACAACAAAACCAACCATATTAGAATATTTATTTATTTTTACAAAACATGTAAAACAAAAACTTGTACATTTAAATAACTGGCTGCCAAAGACCTTGAGATAAAAAGTGTAAATATATTTCACCTTTTTGTGTCACAGTTTAAGAAACACAAGATAACATAAGTATAGAAAAAAAATATTTTAAAATAGAGGCTTTTTATTGACAGATGGATACTCCAAGATTACCTGAAGAATTTCTTTAATGCTTCAAAGTTTTACAATGGAAACAATTTTAAAATTACATTTGGAGTACCCTATGTCTTTTTTCTTAGATTATGAATAGTTTTTTTTTTTCCTTTAAAAATAATTTAATTAAAAACACTCCTTAAAATCAATTTTCTGAGTAATTATCTAGCGATATGTTGGTTTTTTTTCCTAGAGGTTGCAGCAATTAGCCTAAATAAGTACACACTCCAAAAAAAAGGGAATAAAATGTCAAGTAAGTTCAATATCTGATAAATCACTCACAGTGTACACAGCACACACACACAATATGTCAAACAATTCATTGTAAAGTGTGCACAAGATGTCAGGGTGCAACAATCAGCTGGGTACAGTAGATACATTTACTGTACATGTACTGAGAAAATGTAAATTTTAGTTCATTTTTTTAACAAGTATTATAATTATTTTCTTCAAGCGATATGAAGGCGATAATCCAAAATTAAAATAAGTAATGTACAACAATTCAAGGTGTAGAAATTCAAGTTCAGTTATCATTCTATATTTCATATTGCATATCCAACATAGAATGATGTATTTATACATTTCATTGATACAGAAAGATTGCAAAATAACAGAAACACTGTAATCTTTCAAACATACTCAACTAGTTACAGGTTAATCAAACCAGTAAAGCATCTATTTTAATAAAATATGTTCTTACATCAAAACACTTCAAATGGAATTCTTAATAGACAGTAATTAATATCAAAAATGACATTTTCAGTTGTTGTTTTTTTCTGGTCAAACAAAAAAAAACTTGGGAAATCCCACAAGTTTTCTAAAAATTTTGTTCAAATAGAATTCCAATCATAGTTTAAAATACTTGTAAACAAAATTATCATTTTCTGTATTAGAATAATATATCATTATTTAAATAAAAAATTAAGTTCTAATTCATGAGGTATAATTTCTGCTAGCTCTTGTCATGTGACCTTTTATCATAAAACATTTTCACTGAAATTTTCTGTGGCACAACTAGGGCTGACAAGTTGTCCAGACGTAGCAGTCCTGCTTGACCTCCAGAAGCCAACCAAAGACAGCTAGATACATTTGGATTGAAGCTAACCTGTAGTATCAAAAAGAAAACATAATCTTCAATATATAAATATGCGATATGGTCTAAGAATTCAAAAAAAAAACGTTATATGCTGTTAAAAAAAATAAATTTCAAGTCTTTAACTAGTCACTAAACTATAAACAAAAAGTTTATAAAGAGAACAGAATTGTCAATTAAAGGAAATATCTTTTCTGTAAGATATTTGTAAATACTATCCTGGTAAAAAAAAGTCACAATAATTGTTTAAATACAAACACTAAATTTATTCACCAAAAATTAATTTGGGATAATAACTATGCTGCAAGAAAGTTTCACAAAAGCAATGTTCGCAATTCAATTTTGCTTTTTTTTGTTTTTTAAGTTTTTTAATCAGTAAAAATGAGAAACTCTTCTATAAATGTCCCCAAATTAAGTGAACAACACTACAGATTTGTTGTGTCACTTTTATAAACACAATAACATTTTAAAGAAACTATTTAGCTTGTAGAGATGTAAAACACACAAAAGTAGACCACACAACTCAAGTATAATTTGAAACTGTAAGAAATAAGCACACAACTTTAAATTTTTATTTACCCGGTGAACAGAGGTGATGTTGTTAACAGCAAAAAACCCAGATTCTTTCTTTTTGGAATTTTGCAGCTTCATGGCTGATTTTTCCTGAAATAAATATACATAAATAAATAACAATAAGTGTGGATTATTTTATATGGATGCAGAAGGTTAAGAATTTGCATTCTTCAATAAACAGCAGTCAATAAAAATAAAGGTCCTGATAGTTTTAAATACTATTGATGACAGATACTCGTTATTTTTTTAAATGTAATTTTCGGTCTCAAATAGAATAAACAGTTAATAAATGAAGCTAAAATTAATTAAAACTTATGCCTTGATAGAAAATATCATTTGCATGTAGAGACAAAATTATAATTCACTGATATAAAATTATACAATTCTTGATGCTGAGGTTAGAACGCCTCTAATATCACTTAATGATATTGTTTAATGATATATACATATAAATTCATTTACATTTATGCATGCTTTAGTGAACAATCTTTTGTTAACACTTTTCTTCACTATTTAATAATTTTTTAGCTGAACACTTTTCTATACAACTTTTAATATTGACTATAAAAATCTAATATTGCTTCAGAGATACAATATAAAAACTATTTCATACAATTTCAATGAATGCTTTTGTTTACATTATTGTCTGTATTCTGAATCAATACAACATGATTTTTATTGTCACCCTATCGCCAATATGTATGCTTTTGTGAACAATGTTTCCATCACTCGTGATTTATTATACTTTGATGATTCTGAACCATATCAATCTGTCTTAATATAATGGTGCTTGTGTTTTTATACACTGACTTTGCAGAACATTGTTAAATGAAATGTATTCTAGGATTTTGTATCACCTATGCATTAAGCCGAATTTGTGTGCATTTGTGCACAATTTATGCTTTTTTTCTCTTTTTTTCAACTTCTGTGTTATTGCACGTAGGGGTATACAACAACAATGGTTTGTAAAAAAAAAAAAAAAAAATGATAAATTACTAGGAGTAGGTGTCAATGACACATATGAGCAATGCATTACTAGCAGTATATAAATAAAAAAAAATTTTTATTATTTAAAAATTTTTGTTACAATGACATATAACAGCATATTGGCATCATTTAAATAGTACAAGAAATGTAAATAGATGTATATATACATGTGTATACATTTATATACACATAAAAATAACTGTTTAAAATACTTATTAGATAGGTGAATATCGTAATCAAGGGAACAGTACATAAACTAGTTTTGCAAACGTACATTTAATTTGTCGTATTTTAGTCATGGATTTAAGATGGTCTTGAGGTGTTTAGAGTTTTTAATCTATTATTTAGCTAATAATTGGTTACTATTTTAAATAGTCAAGGACAGAATTTTACTCCCTTGCCATGAAGAGTTATCCATAGCGACAAAGGGATAAGCTAGTCAAATAACCTTCATTAGTTTCCAGACACTCACGATGAATAACATAACTTTTTATTAGTTTAAATAAACAGACATCTTTAATGCGTATATACAAAGTTTGCCAATTTATACTATATGACTATATTAAGGAATTAACAGACTGTTGTGATTTAAATATTTCAATGATTGATTAAAAACTTTATGGGAGCGAGACGGACCTGGATGCCACAGTGCAGTTCATCATAACTATAGGCCTGGTCGTTTGAAATCCTCCATGTTCATATATCGAGAACAAAGAAGAAGAAGAAGATATTATTGATTGATTATTATCATTATGGGTTGCTCACCCTGACACACAGTGACTACTAATGCCCCAAGTCCCTCAACTCTCATCAGGCAACATAAAGGCTCCAGTAGCCTCCCAAACATCACAATAAACAACATGGGGGTGTTGGTATATTATGCTTCATTTGGAAATGACTCACATGTGAAATGGAATATTTGTAACATGCTTTAGACAGATATTGGATATTTTTAATGTAATCTTATGTAAAGCAATTACTTTGTAGAATACTGTAAAATGTGAAAAGTAATACAGATTGTGTAACCCCTATTTTTAAAACTGTGTATTGAACTGTTTGTGTATTATTCCATTTTTTTTTCTTCTACTTTCAACAGATTTTTTTATTTAATTTAATTTTGTGTTATTTCATGTAGAGGTATACAGCCTAATTAATTGTAAGTAAAAGACTTTAAATTAGTAGGAAGGGTGGTCCAAACCACATTTTCCAATCTATTACATGCCCAATGTCATTTACTTTATTGAAAAGAACATGTTCTGCTTAGAATGCTGATACTAAATCAATTAGTTTATCTTAAGAAATAAAACTGTTATGAGCTTGTAAAATTTGTATTATTTTGCTCATTGAAGCATCTTCAAAAGTACCTGTACAGATGCCATTATCTAAGTTTAAAACACACATCCTTCAAACATTCATAAAATAATCCATCTTAGCACCCAGATTTTTTGTTTTGAATCAAACATGGCCACTCCATCAAGTCTAGCAAGGGAGACTAAAAACACAAGAAATTCAAACAAAAAATTAATTCCCTTTAAATGAAACACATCCCTTACACGTAATAGTCATATCGAATTAAAGAAGATTTAGAGCTTTATCATTATTTAAACCTCACACTACTATCAAATATTGGTTGGCACATAAAATTATGATCAAAAGAAAGAGCTAACTCAATTTTGAAATGGACAGCAACAGTAAAAATTTTGGATTTTTTTAGTTTGCTCAAATATTTTAATTGAAGTATTTTTTTTTAATGCAAATTTACTCACCATAGCGCAATCTTGAAAATACAAAATATCTGCCACATCTTTTTCATCCTTCAATTTTCCTTTGCTCTCCATGGAAGAGAAAGTAGTTTTTCCTTGTAGTATGGCTTCCTGGGACGGCCCCACCTCTTGAGCTGTCTCACTTACATGAAGGACTTTGTCCAGCTGGGTTAATGCACCACCTGTGGTCGACCTGTTTTCTAGAGAGAGCCCACCATTGTGAGATGATACTCCTTGTTTGGCTGACACACTATCCCCTGATAGTTTTTCATTGGCCTCTTTACCCTCAAAGATCACATTGCCGTCTTGACAACCAGCTTTCTCACTTCCATCGCTCATCTGCTCAGCTGTGCGCCCACGTTTCACCTGATAAATATCCTGCAGATATCAAAGAAGAAAAATAAAGTCAAGGCCAGTGAGTAAAACCGAGTATGAAGTTAATAGTATGATATTATCAGCATCAGTGTGGTTCAATCAAAACCACAGAGTAATAGCATGTTTGTATTAAGTTAACTGGATCATGTTATCAAACATCAGTCAGCTACTGATGTAATTTAGCATCAGTCTTATTAAAGCAGAACAGTATCAATCTAAATGTTTTGGATTTTTTTCAAGCAGAGACCACACAGCAGCGAAATGTGTGCTGCATCTTTCCTTCAACTTTTACATGTTTACATAAAACCTATTTTCTGTGTGTAATAAAAGGGAATTCACGTTGACAGTGAAATTGAATTTAATGTCAATGTGAAAATAAATTACTGGCTAAAAAGGTTTCCCCAATGACATGAATTTTTTTGGTGTTTTTCTAAGATCAGTATATTGTACTAATATATTTGACCGTGCTTTTTTAACTCTTTTGTTTTGTGCTTATTCAAAGATTGGATTGTTACTGCTTTCAATTCAACTAATTACATTTGTTTAGTTTTTGGCTGTTGTGCAGGCTGCTCATTTTGTGTTTTTCAAGCCCAGGTGCTGAGATAGTGATGTGATGGCGGTGCTGAGATAGTGATGTGATGGCGGTGCTGAGATAGTGATGTGATGGCGGTGCTGAGATAGTGATGTGATGGCGGTGCTGAGATAGTGATGTGATGGCGGTGCTGAGATAGTGATGTGATGGCGGTGCTGAGACAGTGATGTGATGGCGGTGCTGAGATAGTGATGTGATGGGCTCAGGGAGGAATTATAGGTGAGATGGCGATTTCAGGAGTCTGGAAAAAGAGGGGGGGGGGTTTCGGGACTGAAAAGAGTAGAGATTCCAGATAAGTAGTGGATGGTGGACACATTCTTTGTTTTTTAAATGGAAGCACTGACGCACGAAAATATGCCCCTGAAAAATAAAAAAAAAATATACTTACTGCGACAGGATTATCTAATTTGTGCCAAGATACGCATCTTTTCAGGGAATAAGTGAATAACTTCACCATTGGGGGCAAACTAAGTCTCACGTTACCCATAGAGTCACAAGACACGAGGGCTTCATAAATAGGGCAAAAACTCACATCCTGTGGAAAAAAAATAATTTTAAATGAAAGGTTGTTTTTTTTAAATCAGAAAAACTTATCCAACTCAGAAAATTTTTTAAAATTATGTACTGGAACTTAACTTTAACATGTCGAAATTTAAGGCTTTTTTTAGGTTGAAATTTTAAAAAATGCATAATCCACTGCTAGTAATAAACAACAGCCACTAACCCTTTTAGATACGTTTTAAAAAAAAAATTGAATTTTAAAATAGGACTTGTGAACTAGAACAGTTAAAAAGAAGACTTACCCAAATACAAGAGGGGTGGGTATGCATCACAAAGTCACTAGCAAAATTTTTCAAAGCATTTCTAGTGATGCCGTAAAATGAAACAGGTGTTTCCTCCAGTCTATAAAAAAAAAGAGAAACTGTGGGTGAAGCTTGCAAATTGTTTTAAACAGAATTTAACTTAATCTGCCTGCTCAGTCTACTGAAGTCAATGTTACTATTCTTGTTTTTAAAATGCTTTAGCACAAACAAAAAATTATGAAACACTGTATTCAGAATGCATGAAGATAATTTTTGTAGCTGTGGAGATTATGGATAAGTCTATAGTTTAATTTACTTTACAAAGATGGATGCATTTTGTACATGTATTAACTCAAATAACGGAGAAAAAAAAAATGCCAAAAATTTTAATATAGATAATAACATTTAAAATGTCCACTAACGTATTATTATAAAAACAACAAATACAAACCCTCTAAAGTATTCTGCTGTGATAAAAAATCCACTCATCATTGGACCAGCCCAACAAGTGGAACGAAAAATACTGAAGCTGTTGATAACAACTGTTGATATGATTGGAAAAACATTAAAATACTGAAGTTGTTGATAACAACTGTTGATATGATTGGAAAAACTTATAAAATACTGAAAAATAGCTCTTGATATGAAAGATACACACATAAAAAATATTGAAACTGTTGATACCAGCTGTTGCAACGCTGGGAAAAAAAAAAATTATGAAATGAAACTATTGATACCATCTGTTTTTAATTAATTTTCTACCACATTCTACTTACCAATAACTTCTGTACCAGGTACAACTGTAGTGTGTTTAGTATCACAACATATCGTACTTATATTCATTATAAAAGACATTAATGGCCCTACACTTACCAACAGGGATTTCTCGACTGTTCAAGTCCCAGAGCCTCACGCTACCATCATAAGACGTTGTTATGAAGGAGGTTGAGAGTCTAGGATTCCATGAACAAGACATAATGGATTCCATGCTTGCCTTGAAGCACTGGATGGGTCTCATGGTCATCAGATCAGCTTGCAGTAAAGGAGAGCGAGACAACAGATCCCATACATAAACACTGCCTAAAAGTTAATTTAAAAAAAAAAAAAAAAAAAAAAAAAAGTTATTATCTACAGCTATCTACGTGACCTCACTATTCTGAAAAATAACAATCAACAAATGTTTAATCTGATGCTATTTATCAGTTATGATTAAAAAAAATTAAAATTAATGAATAACCATTGATCCTTTATATGTACAGACTCTTCAACTAAACTCAAATGGCTTTAAATTAAAAAAAAAAAGGAAGCTAAAAAATTAGTGAAACAGTAAAGTTGGAGGATTTAAATCTGTCTCATTTCAAGTCTCACTAAATCTGTCTCATTTCAAGTCTCACTAAACCTGTCTCATTTCAAGTCTCACTAAACCTGTCTCATTTCAAGTCTCACTAAATCTGTCTCATTTCAAGTCTCACTAAATCTGTCTCATTTCAAGTCTCACTAAATCTGTCTCATTTCAAGTCTCACTAAATCTGTCTTATTTCAAGTCTCACTAAATCTGTCTCATTTCAAGTCTCACTAAATCTGTCTCATTTCAAGTCTCACTAAATCTGTCTCATTTCAAGTCTCACTAAAAACCTGTCTCATTTCAAGTCCTTACTAAGGTCTTATCACTGCATCTCTGGAGTATCCCACTCCATATAGAAAGGGTGTTATGAACACTATTTAGAATGATGGTTAGTTGGAGACGGTATTGGGACATTTTGAGAATATTACTTACTGTCAGTCTTAAATGTTCTGTCATAATTCTGAAGTGCAAGTGAATCACACAGAAAAAGTGCTCTACTTTTGACCAGCAACTCAAACATTTTTATGTACAAGGATTCTAGGAGACCTAAATCAATTTCTTTATTTCTTTGATATTTCCATTTGTAGAGTCATGCTATCTATAAGCCTGCCACTCCATCCTCGATTAGCCCTAGACTAAATTATGGAGCGATGAATGGTAAGTGATCATATGCAGCTTGCTATTAAATGGCCCCATTCTTGACACAAGTTTTGGACCCAGGGATAATTTACTGACTATAAATAATCTTTACACAGAATTATTTCAAATCACTATCTGGCAAACTGAACGGAATGTCTAAAAAATATTTACTTAAATACCAAGGGAGCAAATCTGTAAAAAAAAATTAATGATGATGTTGATAGTGAAATACATGTATGTATACATCATATGTTATGATGTGTTAATCAGTGAAATACATGTTATATACATCATATTTTTTTTTTAAAACACTGCAGATTTATTTCAGTTGATGGGAGAAACGACTAAAAAACACACAGACCCATAGACAATTTCATTTTTATATTTTAGGAAATCACAATGTCTGTAGGGCTTAGCCCTATCTCCGGCCAAAGGCAGATGAATGGTCATGAAGCGTAGACCACATGACTGTCTACCTAATGGTCCCAAGTTCAATCTTCGGTGAGAACTCTGGGCTATTTTTTAGGTAGTGAAGAAGCCTCCAAGTCTCCGCCCAGCTTAGTATGTGCCTGACCTATATCTCCATCCATGAAATATAAGGTAAGCCACCCATAGTGCCATTGCGAAAGTTTACTACTGTACAGTGTACTACTACAAGAGTGGTTGAAGGTATGTTTTTTTTTAAATTCTCCATCTTCTATGGGTCAGTATTTATCTTTACTCTAAAGAATATTACAGAAGAGTTCGATGTCACTATTTCTGTCAAGCCATCACAAAAATGTGTCGACAAACAAATACAGACAATACATCTGGGCTCACCGTTACCATATCCTCCAATAATGCATCGGTGCTCTCCACACTGTTGCCATGAGGTAGTGAGGCAAGGGCCACAAGCTTGCAAGTAGGAGAAAAACAGGGAAAATAAAAAAAAAACCAACATATTGAAACAAAATTAATTTGTAATGATTTGAATACATTTTTAAAATGAGAAAAAAAAAAGGTTCTAGTTGCATGCATACAGCATAAAGTACCGATAGCCATTTTTTTTTTTTACTGATACATGGCGTAAATTATTACACTGCAATCCAATGTTAAAGTTTTTACCATTTTTAGAATTAGGCACTAGTGTCAACACAGGACGTGAATGATATATAGGTACTGAACAATCTGTACTTTCACACTTCAGAGAATCTGGGTGTGGAAGGCTGCAATTAAAATAGACAAAAAAAAATTGAGGTCAGGTCATTGAAAAAAATGTTTCAAGGGATGAAAAAAAAAAAATCACCAATGAGTGTGTATGCTGTTTGACTGAGAGATGTTGCACAACTGTTTAAAGGTGAGTGTCTCAACTGAGAGATGTTGCACAACTGTTTAAAGGTGAGTGTCTCAACTGAGAGATGTTACACAACTGTTTAAAGATGAGTGTCTCAACTGAAAGATATTATACAATTGTTTAAAGGTGAGTTTATGTAGCTCATAAGAGAGATGTTTAAAGATTCGTGCGTGTAAATTAGCTGAGAGATGTTTGTAGCTTTGCTGAGAGATGTTTGCAGGTTCGATCTCCGGTGAGGACCAAGGAAAATTTTCAGGTCTTGGCTCAAGTTCCCGATATATCTCCCGTGGTGTCTCCATGGCCATTGCACTATCGGCTATGGTGGGGATGAAAGAAGGGCACCATAAAAACCGTCCCATTAGTGGTTTATAGGATCTAAGAGATTTCATCTCATCCTTACAGGGGACTTCACACACACACAATTGTTTAAAGATGTGCATGTGTGTAATATTGATGGTAACAAGGAGGAGGGGGCATGGCACATGAAAAAGTAGCCCGGCTCAATGAGAAGATGGCTACTGTTTTGCACACCACCCTCTTAAACAAAGTCATGGTGTCTTGCAAACAACATGGAGAGTCACCCATAGATCAACACGTTGCCCACTGGGAGCAGGCGGCAGCCAACAGACCGAGTCTTCTCAACAATGGCCAGTCAGCATTTAAAGAATTAGTAGCATCCAGTCTACCAAATTAAATATGGAGGAAAAAAAAAAAGAAACTTAATTTCTCATTTCGGAATTTCATTTCTAAGGAAAAAAAATTTATAAATGGTAAAAAAAAAATTAACTATTGAGTTGACTTTCTTATAAATAGTTTGTTTTTTTTTTAATTCATTATTTTAATTGAAATTAAAATCAAAATAAGAACATCAAACTGAATTAAAGTGTGATTAGAATCTATGTCGCTACAGGCAACAATGGAGCAGGGTACTAGCATCAATACCCTTTCTTGTTGGGTAGAACTCTAATTGATTTTCTAAATAGTGAATTGAAGCACATTAAAGAAAATATAACAATTTCCATGATTCAACACGTAAATACAATTTTAATTTAACGAGCTATGTGTAACGTATATCTAAATGTTTCCATCTTATAATCATTTAAAATCTCTCAAAGATGAATAATATTACAAATAAAAAATAAAGTAAATCCTTCTGTCTGTGGCCTTAGTTAAAAAGGTACAAACAGTGGAAAACAAAGGTTGCCAAGCATAAACTGTTAAATAAGAGAATTCAGATTAGATATTAGGAAATAGATGCTGACACAATGGAATACCAATGATTTGATGTTAGTAAATAGATGGGTTGACAATGAAATGCTCAATGATTAGACGTTAGGAAATAGATGTTTATTTACCAACAATTGATTAGATGTTAGAAATAGATGTAGGTTTGACACTAAAATCACCAATGACGACATTACAGGAAATAGATGGCTGACAATGGAATACCATGATTTAGATGTTAGGAAAATAGATACTGATACTGGAATACCACTGATTGATGGTTATGAAGAAGCCACTGACAACTAAAACAATGATTGATAGAAATAGATGCTGACAATGGAATACCAATGATTAAATGTTAGGAAATAGAGTGACAATGGAATGTCATTGATTAGATGTTAGGAAATAGATGCTGACAATGGAATACCAATGATTATGGAAAGAGTACATACAGTATTTTAAAAGAGATAAAGAGGCAAAAGGAAGACAAGTCAAAAGTGCTGATACACCAAAAGAATAGAATGTACCAACTCTTTAATTTAGTCATCTGGACTCTGGATGACAAAAAGAGGGGAAAGAATGTAACAAAAATAAATGGTTGCGAAAATTATTTAAATAGCCATCTGGACCAGAAGTATAAATTCAACTAGTTTTCACCTAGAAAGTAGTTAGATGGATAGTTGTGACATCATCTGCATACTTTCGAGCTAGCAATTTTATTAAGTTTGAGTGATCAGTACTAGTGTGCCAAAGCTGCACAGAGTTATCCATTTATCCAAGCTCTGTATTGGAAAGTATAATTAGCAGTCTACATTCTACTTTTAATGGTAAAGTCCTTAGTCATATACCACCACATATTAGGTAGAAACTCAGTCATTTGAACCTAAAAGTAATAGCTTCTTCACTTAAAGCATCAGAAACGTGACAATAAAGAATATTGCAGATGATATTTGTTACAAATAGCATCATGAGTTTAATTATTAGTGCAGACTAAACAGAACAAGAGAAAACATTGATGGACTGAGTTGTGCTGACATGATCGTTTGTAAAATATGAAATGGTTGAGGCCAGATTAGCCTAAATCACATCTATAACTCTAAACATTTCATTCAAGTCAAGTTAAGCAAGTTTATTTCCCATAGCCCTTGGGGGGGGTCATCAAGGTAGAAGAAATGTTTCTGTAGCCATGGCACAATAAGCGCTAATGGAACTAGCACAAGACCCAAATGCTTCATATGTTTTATACAGTGAATATTTAGGTAGGAAGCAATTTAAGCCATGCTAGCGTAACCCAAGGTAAGTTTTAGGCCAGCCTGGCTTAAAAGGCTTCATATGATGACAGCCAAACATGAGGTCAATTAGAGCCACATTCTAGTCTTTAATACCGGAAAAATCCTATCCAGAGTCCCACCACAATAAATTTTTAAAATATTTAATAATGAAAAAAGCAGAAGAAGAAAAACTGAATCAATTGGATTGAAACTAAACTCTAGGAGCCTCATCAGGCCAAACATTGGCAGTTAAATTATGTTGATAACTATGCTGATTTAAGAGACTGCTGAATATAACAGAACCCATAACTTTCTTACCTCCGAATCATAACACTGTCCAGGACACCAAGACATGCTGACAACATAGCCTTCATCGTGGGCGATGCAGTAACGTAGGGCAGGGTGGGGCCTGGAATCACTGCAGGTCGAATTTTAAAAAAGATTACCATAGGTAGTGAGATGCAATAAAAATGGCAATTTGTATTTCTAGAAACTTCTTTTACATTATAAGATAATTATTTATTTTTTTTTAAATTTCCATAATAATAATATCAAGGGTTCTTTTTTGTTTTAAAAAAATTTAAACACTTGAATAATATTATATATATTGAGTTAATATTATTTTTGTATTAGATAAACATAGCAGTACATTTATAACCTGTCAACACAATACATGTATATAGATTTTATAGATTTCCCCAATTTCAGTAGAAGATTTTACTATAATAAGTATTAATTAGATTAGTACATAAAGAAAGAGCTAATGCCCGACCAATATTTATATTAGTTAAAAAAAAAAAAGGCTAAGATAAATTTACTCTTTATTCTGTATTTCTCCGAAGGACCAGATCTGTATGCATCCAGGACCAGAGTACAGAGTCCTCATGTCCGTGAGACTCTGCGTCATGTCTGCAGTCAAAGCTAAAAATTGGTCACTTCTGGATGATTCAGGAATGGGACACCACTCCAATGACCATATGGGCCCCCCAGTGTAGCAGTAAACTTTACCTGACAAATAAAAATGATAAAAATGTGATCACATTTCATTAGACCTGTAAATAAACCAGAGAGAAATATTTAAAAAAAAAATAATGTGGGTGAAAAAATGTACTAACTGAAAATCATTTGGTTTAAAAAGTTGCATTTGCTTATTACTAATAAGTCTTTCCCTGTTTAACATTGGGGCTACTTTTTAACAAATAACAGCAACAAACAGGGCAATAATTTCATATAGAAATAAATTTAGACATGGGCAATAATATAGAATATATGCATATAAATGTATATATATATATATATATATATATACATGCATAAATACATTTATAAGTGTCAATACTTTACAAAGCTGTAATTTTTTTATTCCAGTAATTATTGACATCTTTTAATTTTAAAATAAATCATCCATAGACATATTTTTTTTTCCAAGTGACCAAGTGAACCACCACCCAGCTGTGTTAGTTACAATTCACATCTAAAACTTTCATTCATTTCCCAGCCAAATGCTCTCAACTGTCATTTCACTATTTCATCTTTACAATTCTTTTTAAAATTTAAATAAACTTGTTATAAAGCTAAAGCCTTTTTCTTTAATTCACCATACGATTGTATCATATGTATGCATATGATTTTACACTACGGCATTCACTGCACCCTGATAACAAGTTGGCTACCAGCAGTGCCGAACCTAGGGATTTGGGGGCCTGGGGGGGGGGGGGCTTGTCCTCTTTAGGTGCCCCTGTATTTTGACAGATACCATGACATAAGATAATGTACTTAATATTTAATTTAGAATTTGGACCCCCCCCCCTTTCTTTGGTACTAAGGACGCCTCTGGCAACCAGACTGACTGTTAGTGTCACTGACATCAAAGGAAAGCTTGATTTTTAAGATTTCAACTAATGCCATTGCTTTACTATATTTTATGTGTGGAACAATTTTTGTTTAAAATTTGGTCAATTTAGGAAAAGCATCAACCATGGAAAAACACTGTTAAAGAAGAATAGCGCTGAATGGAACTGCATTAAGCGGGGGTCTGACTGAAGTAACAATTTTCCTGACCAGTACAGGAATAGAAAAGTGAAATAATAAAAAAGTTGCATTTAAGATTTACAAGCTATGGACATATTGTTTAACTACTTTGATGAAATGTTTTCTTCCACCCATACTGTTGTCTGTACACATTTTATAATACTATGACCAACAATCATTTTTTTCTTCATTACACTGTTATTTTTTATGGCTGTCGTATCCCACTTGTGCTCTAATTAAATCAGATGACACAACTCATTGTATTGTAAAAGAATTAACTGAACTTTTTAATGCATGATATTTACAGATGAGAATATGATAATCCAATATAAACACTTGAGAAGATGAATCAATAAATCACATATATAATTCTATACTTTATCACACACGATAAATACTAAGATCAATATTCGATGAGAGATGTGGCAATAACTCACATGTAGCTGCTATAACTTATACACCAGTACATGAATCTATAACTATTATTAATTCCTTTTGCACTGTCCACTTAGTCCACGTGTTATACCTAGTATACCCTTCCTGGGTCTCTAGTCTCTCTCTCTCTTGGGTGTGTGTATCCGTCTATCTCACAACCGTTATAACTTCCCCTATATATAGGATATATCACCCCCCGCATATTACATCATTTTCCCGCCAAAACCACAGAGGTCAATGTGTAGGCGATTCGCGCCAAACTCCGTGCGTGGGGTGATTGCATCATGCATGCTTGACCCTGCAAGCACTTACCATACCATATAAGGAAATACGCCGTGACCAACAGTGTGTGGTAGCAAGGGATGGAACAACACCAAATAAGGCAATAACATGAAACGTAAACAAAGCTTAATCACAAGGGATAGGACAATGGCCATTGTGACTTTTATTTAGCTTATGCAAAAAAACAATAGAAGATTGCAGTTCATGTCACAAAAAACATTTGATGAGTGAGGGACCACAAATACGTATCCTTAGTATTGCAAGATGATCAAATAGATTAGATAATAACCACCGGTTTGAGACACACCCTATAGCAACGGGATGTATTCCCCCCCCCCCCAGGTGATGACATATAGGTCAATTACCATTATAAAAGCCCATACCATTCCATGGGTAGAAGCCGAACTATATGTGCAACCATGTCTTTAGTCTTGAGTCCAGTGGCAGAAGTCATATTGTACTTGTCCAAGGGTAAACGGGACATTAGTCCAGAATACTTTGGTTTAGTAGTTACAGACTAATCATTTTATTTAGTGGTTGTAAATAAGTACCTGACATATACTACTTCTTTACATAAATGTAAATACATTGGACTGTGAAGCTACAGCCTAATTCATTAATTGGAGTGTTTATACGTTTGATCCTACTATGAAATGTATAGTTCAAAATAACCCTACCATGTCACATACCAAAACAAAATACATATAAATGTAATAGTATTGTGACGATGTCACAGCCAGTAAAGTCTATAAAAAGTTGATTTGATTTGGATGCCAAAAAAATAGACATTCCAATTAAGCTAAAGTGAATAAAAGTTTGAATTTCATTTGCCACATTACTAACCATTAATTATCTTGGAATGACCCCATTCCAAAATATTTTCACCTTGACAGGAATTTCCAAATTTGACAGAATGCGTCTGTTGAGGAGTATAGGGCAGAGAGTCTCTGAAAATATTTCATTAAAAAAGATATTTGCAGCATGTTTTAAATCTGACAAGCATAGAAAATTGTCTACTTATTAAAAACTCTTTTTTTCATATTGAAATGCTATATAAACTTACATGAGTTTCTTTTACAATGTTACGTGATTAGTGAAAGAAATGTACACATCAGACACAACATTGATACGACAACAATTTAAAGATGAAACTGTGCATAACATGTAAACAATACTTGTCTAGTGAAATAATTTTTTTTTTTGGGAGAATTAAAGTATAATACAATGGGATTTACTATAGAAAATGTTAACAAATATACATGTATAAGACTCTTGACTATCGAGCTCGCAATTATCCAGTTGTATAGCCATTGTAAAATAAAAATAAAATATTAGCAATAAAGTAGGATTTGAAATAAAAACGATTTTTATGTAAAGGCATAAGTGAAGCAGAATGTAAATATTTGAATTACTCCACTAGTCCATATTTTCAGTCATTGCTCAACTAGTCCATATTTTCAGTCATTGCTCCACTAGTCCATATTTTCAGTCATTGCTCCACTAGTCCATATTTTCAGTCATTGCTCCACTAGTCCATATTTTCAGTAATTGCTCCATTAGTCCATATTTTCAGGCAGTGTTACACTAGTCCATATTTTCAGTCATTGTTCCACTAGTCCATGTTTTCAGTCATTGTTCCACTAGTCCATATTTTCAGTCATTCCTCCACTAGTCCATATTTTCAGTCATTGCTCCACTAGTCCATATTTTCAGTCATTGCTCCACTAGTCCATATTTTCAGTCATTGCTCCACTAGTGCATATTTTCAGTCATTGCTCTACTAGTCCATATTTTCAGTCATTGCTCCACTAGTCCATATTTTCAGTAATTGCTCCATAAGTCCATATTTTCAGTCATTGTTCCACTAGTCCATATTTTCAGTCATTATTCCACTAGTCCATATTTTCAGTCATTGTTCCACTAGTCCATATTTTCAGTCATTGCTCCACTAGTCCATATTTTCAGTAATTGCTCCACTAGTCCATATTTTAAGTCATTGATCCACTAGTCCATATTTTCAGTAATTGCTCCACTAGTCCATATTTTCAGTAATTGCTCCACTAGTCTATATTTTCAGTCATTGCTCCACTAGTCCATATTTTCAGTAATTGCTCCACTAGTCTATATTTTCAGTCATTGCTCCACTAGTCCATATTTTTAGTCATTGCTCCACTAGTCCATATTTTCAGTAATTGCTCCACTAGTCCATATTTTCAGTAATTGCTCCACGAGTCTATATTATCAGTCATTGCTCCACTAGTCCATATTTTCAGTCATTGCTCCACTAGTCCATATTTTCAGTAATTTCTCCACGAGTCTATATTATCAGTCATTGCTCCACTAGTCCATATTTTCAGTAATTGCTCTACTAGTCCATATTTTCAGTAATTGCTCTACTAGTCCATATTTTCAGTAATTGCTCCACTAGTCTATATTTTCAGTCATTGCTCCACTAGTCCATATTTTCAGTCATTGTTCCACTAGTCCATATTTTCAGTCATTGCTCCACTAGTCCATATTTTCAGTCATTGCTCCACTAGTCCATATTTTCAGTCATTGCTCTACTAGTCCATATTTTCAATCATTGCTCTACTAGTCCATATTTTCAGTAATTGCTCCATTAGTCCATATTTTCAGTAATTGCTCCACTAGTCCATATTTTCAGTCATTGCTCCACTAGTCCATATTTTCAGTCATTGCTCCACAAGTCCATATTTTCAGTAATTGCTCCACTAGTCCATATTTTCAGTCATTGCTCCACTAGTCCATATTTTCAGTCAATGGCTCCACTAGTCCATATTTTCAGTCATTGATCCACTAGTCCATATTTTTAGTCATTGCTCCACTAGTCCATATTTTCAGTAATTTCTCCACGAGTCTATATTATCAGTCATTGCTCCATTAGTCCATAATTTCAGTCATTGTTCCACTAGTCCATATTTTCAGTCATTGCTCCTCTAGTCCATATTTTCAGTCATTGTTCCACTAGTCCGTAATTTCAGTCATTTGCTCCACTAGTCCATATTTTCAGTCATTGCTCCACTAGTCCATATTTTCAGTCATTGCTCCACTAGTCCATATTTTCAGTCATTGTTCCACTAGTCCATATTTTCAATCATTGTTACACTAGTCCATATTTTCAGTCATTGTTCCACTAGTCCATATATTCAGTCATTGCTCCACTAGTCCATATTTTCAGACATTGCTCTACTAGTCCATATTTTAAGTCATTGTTCCACTAGTCCATATTTTCAGTCATTGATCTACTAGTCCATATTTTCAATCATTGCTCTACTAGTCCATATTTTCAGTAATTGCTCCATTAGTCCATATTTTCAGTAATTGCTCCACTAGTCCATATTTTCAGTCATATCTCCACTAGTCCATATTTTCAGTAAATTCTCCACGAGTCTATATTATAAGTCATTGCTCCACTAGTCCATTTTTTCAGTAATTGCTCCACTAGTCCATATTTTCAGTAATTGCTCCACTAGTCTATATTTTCAGTCATTGCTCCACTAGTCCATATTTTCAGTAATTGCTCCACTAGTCTATATTTTCAGTCATTGCTCCACTAGTCCATATTTTCAGTAATTTCTCCACGAGTCTATATTATCAGTCATTGCTCCACTAGTCCATATTTTCAGTCATTGCTCCACTAGTCCATATTTTCAGTAATTTCTCCACGAGTCTATATTATCAGTCATTGCTCCACTAGTCCATATTTTCAGTAATTGCTCTACTAGTCCATATTTTCAGTAATTGCTCTACTAGTCCATATTTTCAGTAATTGCTCCACTAGTCTATATTTTCAGTCATTGCTCCACTAGTACATAATTTCAGTCATTTGCTCCACTAGTCCATATTTTCAGTCATTGCTCCACTAGTCCATATTTTCAGTCATTGTTCCACTAGTCCATATTTTCAGTCATTGCTCTACTAGTCCATATTTTCAATCATTGCTCTACTAGTCCATATTTTCAGAAATTGCTCCATTAGTCCATATTTTCAGTAATTGCTCCACTTGTCCATATTTTCAGTCATTGCTCCACTAGTCCATATTATCAGTCATTGTTCCACTAGTCCATATTTTCAGTCATTGTTCCACTAGTCCATATTTTCAGTCATTGCTCCACGAGTCCATATTTTCAGTCATTGCTCTACTAGTCCATATTTTCAGTCATTGCTCCACTAGTCCATATTTTCAGTCATTGTTCCACTAGTCCATATTTTCAATCATTGTTACACTAGTCCATATTTTCAGTCATTGCTCCACTAGTCCATACTTTCAGTCATTGCTCCACTAGTCCATATTTTCAGTAATTTCTCCACGAGTCTATATTATAAGTCATTGCTCCACTAGTCCATTTTTTCAGTAATTGCTCCACTAGTCCATATTTTCAGTAATTGCTCCACTAGTCTATATTTTTAGTCATTGCTCCACTAGTCCATATTTTCAGTAATTGCTCCACTAGTCTATATTTTCAGTCATTGCTCCACTAGTCCATATTTTCAGTCATTGCTCCACTAGTCCATATTTTCAGTAATTGCTCCATTAGTCCATATTTTCAGGCATTGTTACACTAGTCCATATTTTCAGTCATTGTTCCACTAGTCCATGTTTTCAGTCATTGTTCCACTAGTCCATATTTTTAGTCATTCCTCCACTAGTCCATATTTTCAGTCATTGCTCCACTAGTCCATATTTTCAGTCATTGCTCTACTAGTCCATATTTTCAGTCATTGCTCCACTAGTCCGTATTTTCAGTAATTGCTCCACTAGTCCATATTTTCAGTAATTTCTCCACGAGTCTATATTTTCAGTAATTTCTCCACGAGTCTATATTATCAGTCATTGCTCCACTAGTCTATATTATCAGTCATTGCTCCACTAGTCCATATTTTCAGTAATTGCTCCATTAGTCCATATTTTCAGGCATTGTTACACTAGTCCATATTTTCAGTAATTGCTCCACTAGTCCATATTTTCAGTCATTGATCCACTAGTCCATATTTTCAGTCATTGTTCCACTAGTCCATATTTTCAGTCATTGCTCCACTAGTCCATATTTTCAGTAATTGCTCCACTAGTCCATATTTTCAGTCATTGATCCACTAGTCCATATTTTCAGTCATTGCTCCACTAGTCCATATTTTCAGTAATTTCTCCACGAGTCTATATTATCAGTCATTGCTTCATTAGTCCATATTTTCAGTCATTGTTCCACTAGTCCATTTTATCAGTCATTGTTCCACTAGTCCATATTTTCAGTCATTGTTCCACTAGTCCATATTTTCAGTCATTGCTCCACGAGTCCATATTTTCAGTCATTGCTCCACTAGTCCATATTTTCAGTCATTGCTCCACTAGTCCATATTTTCAGTAATTTCTCCACGAGTCTATATTATAAGTCATTGCTCCACTAGTCCATTTTTTCAGTAATTGCTCCACTAGTCCATATTTTCAGTAATTGCTCCACTAGTCCATATTTTCAGTCATTGCTCCACTAGTCCATATTTTCAGTAATTGCTCCACTAGTCTATATTTTCAGTCATTGCTCCACTAGTCCATATTTTCAGTCATTGCTCCACTAGTCCATATTTTCAGTTATTGCTGCACTAGTCCATATTTTCAGTAATTGCTCCACTAGTCCATATTTTCAGTAATTTCTCCACGAGTCTATATTATCAGTCATTGCTCCACTAGTCTATATTATCAGTCATTGCTCCACTAGTCCATTTTTTCAGTAATTGCTCCACTAGTCCATATTTTCAGTTATTGTTCCACTAGTCCATATTTTCAGTCATTGCTCCACTAGTCCATATTTTCAGTCATTGCTCCACTAGTCCATATTTTCAGTCATTGCTCCACTAGTCCAAATTTTCAGTCATTGCTCCACTAGTCCATATTTTCAGTAATTGCTCCACTAGTCCATATTTTCAGTCATTGCTCCACTAGTCCATATTTTCAGACATTGCTCTACTGGTCCATATTTTAAGTCATTGATCCACTAGTCCATATTTTCAGTCATTGCTCCACTAGTCCATATTTTCAATCATTGCTCTACTAGTCCATATTTTCAGTAATTGCTCCATTAGTCCATATTTTCAGTAATTGCTCCACTAGTCCATATTTTCAGTCATTGCTCCACTAGTCCATATTTTCAGTCATTGCTCCACTAGTCCATATTTTCAGTCATTGCTCCACTAGTCCATATTTTAAGTCATTGCTCCACTAGTCCATATTTTCAGTCATTGCTCCACTAGTCCATATTTTCAGTCATTGCTCTACTAGTCCATATTTTCAGTCATTGCTCCACTAGTCCATATTTTCAGTAATTGCTCCATTAGTCCATATTTTCAGTCATTGTTCCACTAGTCCATATTTTCAGTCATTTATTCCACTAGTCCATATTTTCAGTCATTGTTCCACTAGTCCATATTTTCAGTCATTGCTCCACTAGTCCATATTTTCAGTAATTGCTCCACTAGTCCATATTTTCAGTCATTGATCCACTAGTCCATATTTTCAGTCATTGCTCCACTAGTCCATATTTTCAGTAATTTCTCCACGAGTCTATATTATCAGTCATTGCTCCATTAGTCCATATTTTCAGTCATTGTTCCACTATTCCATATTTTCAGTCATTGTTCCACTAGTCCATATTTTCAGTCATTGTTCCACTAGTCCATATTTTCAGTCATTGCTCCACGAGTCCATATTTTCAGTCATTGCTCCACTAGTCCATATTTTCAGTCATTGCTCCACTAGTCCATATTTTCAGTCATTGCTCCACTAGTCCATATTTTCAGTCATTGCTCCACTAGTCCATATTTTCAGTCATTGTTCCACTAGTCCATATTTTCAGTCATTGCTCCACTAGTCCATATTTTAAGCCATTGCTCCACTAGTCCATATTTTCAGTCATTGATCCACTAGTCCATATTTTCAGTCATTGCTCCACTAGTCCATATTTTCAGTCATTGCTCCACTAGTCCATATTTTCAGACATTGCTCTACTAGTCCATATTTTAAGTCATTGATCCACTAGTCCATATTTTCAGTCATTGCTCTACTAGTCCATATTTTCAATCATTGCTCTACTAGTCCATATTTTCAGTAATTGCTCCATTAGTCCATATTTTCAGTAATTGCTCCACTAGTCCATATTTTCAGTCATTGCTCCACTAGTCCATATTTTCAGTCATTGCTCCACTAGTCCATATTTTCAGTCATTGCTCTACTAGTCCATATTTTCAGTCATTGCTCCATTAGTCCATATTTTCAGTCATTGTTCCACTAGTGCATATTTTCAGTCATTGCTCTACTAGTCCATATTTTCAGTAATTGCTCCATTAGTCCATATTTTCAGTCATTGTTCCACTAGTCCATATTTTCAGTCATTATTCCACTAGTCCATATTTTCAGTCATTGTTCCACTAGTCCATATTTTCAGTCATTGCTCCACTAGTCCATATTTTCAGTAATTGCTCCACTAGTCCATATTTTCTGTCATTGATCCACTAGTCCATATTTTCAGTCATTGCTCCACTAGTCCATATTTTCAGTAATTTCTCCACGAGTCTATATTATCAGTCATTGCTCCATTAGTCCATATTTTCAGTCATTGTTCCACTAGTCCATATTATCAGTCATTGTTCCACTAGTCCATATTTTCAGTCATTGTTCCACTAGTCCATATTATCAGTCATTGTTCCACTAGTCCATATTTTCAGTCATTGCTCCACTAGTCCATATTTTCAGTCATTGCTCCACTAGTCCATATTTTCAGTCATTGCTCTACTAGTCCATATTTTCAGTCATTGCTCCATTAGTCCATATTATCAGTCATTGTTCCACTAGTCCATATTTTCAGTAATTGCTCCATTAGTCCATATTTTCAGTAATTGCTCCACTAGTCCATATTTTCAGTCATTGCTCCACTAGTCCATATTTTCAGTCATTGCTCCACTAGTCCATATTTTCAGTCATTGCTCCACTAGTCCATATTTTCAGTCATTGCTCCACTAGTCCATATTTTCAGTCATTGCTCCACTAGTCCATATTTTCAGTCATTGCTCTACTAGTCCATATTTTCAGTCATTGCTCCATTAGTCCATATTTTCAGTCATTGTTCCACTAGTGCATATTTTCAGTCATTGCTCTACTAGTCCATATTTTCAGTAATTGCTCCATTAGTCCATATTTTCAGTCATTGTTCCACTAGTCCATATTTTCAGTCATTATTCCACTAGTCCATATTTTCAGTCATTGTTCCACTAGTCCATATTTTCAGTCATTGCTCCACTAGTCCATATTTTCAGTAATTGCTCCACTAGTCCATATTTTCTGTCATTGATCCACTAGTCCATATTTTCAGTCATTGCTCCACTAGTCCATATTTTCAGTAATTTCTCCACGAGTCTATATTATCAGTCATTGCTCCATTAGTCCATATTTTCAGTCATTGTTCCACTAGTCCATATTATCAGTCATTGTTCCACTAGTCCATATTTTCAGTCATTGTTCCACTAGTCCATATTTTCAGTCATTGCTCCACGAGTCCATATTTTCAGTCATTGCTCCACTAGTCCATATTTTCAGTCATTGCTCCACTAGTCCATATTTTCAGTAATTTCTCCACGAGTCTATATTATAAGTCATTGCTCCACTAGTCCATATTTTCAGTCATTGCTCCACTAGTCCATATTTTCAGTCATTGCTCCACTAGTCCATATTTTCAGTCATTGCTCCACTAGTCCATATTTTCAGTCATTGCTCCACTAGTCCATATTTTCAGTCATTGCTCTACTAGTCCATATTTTCAGTCATTGCTCCATTAGTCCATATTTTCAGTCATTGTTCCACTAGTCCATATTTTCAGTCATTGCTCTACTAGTCCATATTTTCAGTAATTGCTCCATTAGTCCATATTTTCAGTCATTGTTCCACTAGTCCATATTTTCAGTCATTATTCCACTAGTCCATATTTTCAGTCATTGTTCCACTAGTCCATATTTTCAGTCATTGCTCCACTAGTCCATATTTTCAGTAATTGCTCCACTAGTCCATATTTTCTGTCATTGATCCACTAGTCCATATTTTCAGTCATTGCTCCACTAGTCCATATTTTCAGTAATTTCTCCACGAGTCTATATTATCAGTCATTGCTCCATTAGTCCATATTTTCAGTCATTGTTCCACTAGTCCATATTATCAGTCATTGTTCCACTAGTCCATATTTTCAGTCATTGTTCCACTAGTCCATATTTTCAGTCATTGCTCCACGAGTCCATATTTTCAGTCATTGCTCCACTAGTCCATATTTTCAGTCATTGCTCCACTAGTCCATATTTTCAGTAATTTCTCCACGAGTCTATATTATAAGTCATTGCTCCACTAGTCCATTTTTTCAGTAATTGCTCCACTAGTCCATATTTTCAGTAATTGCTCCACTAGTCGATATTTTCAGTCATTGCTCCACTAGTCCATATTTTCAGTAATTGCTCCACTAGTCTATATTTTCAGTCATTGCTCCACTAGTCAATATTTTCAGTCATTGCTCCACTAGTCCATATTTTCAGTCATTGCTCCACTAGTGCATATTTTCAGTCATTGCTCTACTAGTCCATATTTTCAGTCATTGCTCCACTAGTCCATATTTTCAGTAATTGCTCCATTAGTCCATATTTTCAGTCATTGCTCCACTAGTCCATATTTTCAGTAATTTCTCCACGAGTCTATATTATCAGTCATTGCTCCATTAGTCCATATTTTCAGTCATTGTTCCACTAGTCCATATTATCAGTCATTGTTCCACTAGTCCATATTTTCAGTCATTGTTCCACTAGTCCATATTTTCAGTCATTGCTCCACTAGTCCATATTTTCAGTCATTGCTCCACTAGTCCATATTTTCAGTCATTGCTCTACTAGTCCATATTTTCAGTCATTGCTCCACTAGTCCGTATTTTCAGTAATTGCTCCACTAGTCCATATTTTCAGTAATTTCTCCACGAGTCTATATTTTCAGTAATTTCTCCACGAGTCTATATTATCAGTCATTGCTCCACTAGTCTATATTATCAGTCATTGCTCCACTAGTCCATATTTTCAGTAATTGCTCCATTAGTCCATATTTTCAGGCATTGTTACACTAGTCCATATTTTCAGTCATTGTTCCACTAGTCCATGTTTTTAGTCATTGTTCCACTAGTCCATATTTTCAGTCATTCCTCCACTAGTCTATATTTTCAGTCATTGCTCTACTAGTCCATATTTTCAGTAATTGCTCCATTAGTCCATATTTTCAGTCATTGTTCCACTAGTCCATATTTTCAGTCATTGCTCCACTAGTCCATATTTTCAGTCATTGCTCCACTAGTCCATATTTTCAGTCATTGCTCTACTAGTCCATATTTTCAATCATTGCTCTACTAGTCCATATTTTCAGTAATTGCTCCATTAGTCCATATTTTCAGTAATTGCTCCACTAGTCCATATTTTCAGTCATTGCTCCACTAGTCCATATTTTCAGTCATTGCTCCACAAGTCCATATTTTCAGTCATTGCTCCACTAGTCCATATTTTCAGTCATTGCTCCACTAGTCCATATTTTCAGTCAATGGCTCCACTAGTCCATATTTTCAGTCATTGATCCACTAGTCCATATTTTCAGTAATTGCTCCACTAGTCCATATTTTCAGTAATTGCTCCACTAGTCCATATTTTCAGTAATTTCTCCACGAGTCTATATTATCAGTCATTGCTCCACTAGTCCATATTTTCAGTAATTGCTCCACTAGTCCATATTTTAAGTCATTGCTCCACTAGTCCATATTTTCAGTCATTGCTCCACTAGTCCATATTTTCAGTCATTGCTCCACTAGTCCATATTTTCAGTCATTGCTCCACTAGTCCATATTTTCAGTCATTGCTCCACTAGTGCATATTTTCAGTCATTGCTCTACTAGTCCATATTTTCAGTCATTGCTCCACTAGTCCATATTTTCAGTAATTGCTCCATTAGTCCATATTTTCAGTCATTGTTCCACTAGTCCATATTTTCAGTCATTATTCCACTAGTCCATATTTTCAGTCATTGTTCCACTAGTCCATATTTTCAGTCATTGCTCCACTAGTCCATATTTTCAGTAATTGCTCCACTAGTCCATATTTTCAGTCATTGATCCACTAGTCCATATTTTCAGTCATTGTTCCACTAGTCCATATTTTCAGTCATTGCTCCACTAGTCCATATTTTCAGTAATTGCTCCACTAGTCCATATTTTCAGTCATTGATCCACTAGTCCATATTTTCAGTCATTGCTCCACTAGTCCATATTTTCAGTAATTTCTCCACGAGTCTATATTATCAGTCATTGCTTCATTAGTCCATATTTTCAGTCATTGTTCCACTAGTCCATTTTATCAGTCATTGTTCCACTAGTCCATATTTTCAGTCATTGTTCCACTAGTCCATATTTTCAGTCATTGCTCCACGAGTCCATATTTTCAGTCATTGCTCCACTAGTCCATATTTTCAGTCATTGCTCCACTAGTCCATATTTTCAGTAATTTCTCCACGAGTCTATATTATAAGTCATTGCTCCACTAGTCCATTTTTTCAGTAATTGCTCCACTAGTCCATATTTTCAGTAATTGCTCCACTAGTCCATATTTTCAGTCATTGCTCCACTAGTCCATATTTTCAGTAATTGCTCCACTAGTCTATATTTTCAGTCATTGCTCCACTAGTCCATATTTTCAGTCATTGCTCCACTAGTCCATATTTTCAGTTATTGCTGCACTAGTCCATATTTTCAGTAATTGCTCCACTAGTCCATATTTTCAGTAATTTCTCCACGAGTCTATATTATCAGTCATTGCTCCACTAGTCTATATTATCAGTCATTGCTCCACTAGTCCATTTTTTCAGTAATTGCTCCACTAGTCCATATTTTCAGTTATTGTTCCACTAGTCCATATTTTCAGTCATTGCTCCACTAGTCCATATTTTCAGTCATTGCTCCACTAGTCCATATTTTCAGTCATTGCTCCACTAGTCCAAATTTTCAGTCATTGCTCCACTAGTCCATATTTTCAGTAATTGCTCCACTAGTCCATATTTTCAGTCATTGCTCCACTAGTCCATATTTTCAGACATTGCTCTACTGGTCCATATTTTAAGTCATTGATCCACTAGTCCATATTTTCAGTCATTGCTCCACTAGTCCATATTTTCAATCATTGCTCTACTAGTCCATATTTTCAGTAATTGCTCCATTAGTCCATATTTTCAGTAATTGCTCCACTAGTCCATATTTTCAGTCATTGCTCCACTAGTCCATATTTTCAGTCATTGCTCCACTAGTCCATATTTTCAGTCATTGCTCCACTAGTCCATATTTTAAGTCATTGCTCCACTAGTCCATATTTTCAGTCATTGCTCCACTAGTCCATATTTTCAGTCATTGCTCTACTAGTCCATATTTTCAGTCATTGCTCCACTAGTCCATATTTTCAGTAATTGCTCCATTAGTCCATATTTTCAGTCATTGTTCCACTAGTCCATATTTTCAGTCATTTATTCCACTAGTCCATATTTTCAGTCATTGTTCCACTAGTCCATATTTTCAGTCATTGCTCCACTAGTCCATATTTTCAGTAATTGCTCCACTAGTCCATATTTTCAGTCATTGATCCACTAGTCCATATTTTCAGTCATTGCTCCACTAGTCCATATTTTCAGTAATTTCTCCACGAGTCTATATTATCAGTCATTGCTCCATTAGTCCATATTTTCAGTCATTGTTCCACTATTCCATATTTTCAGTCATTGTTCCACTAGTCCATATTTTCAGTCATTGTTCCACTAGTCCATATTTTCAGTCATTGCTCCACGAGTCCATATTTTCAGTCATTGCTCCACTAGTCCATATTTTCAGTCATTGCTCCACTAGTCCATATTTTCAGTCATTGCTCCACTAGTCCATATTTTCAGTCATTGCTCCACTAGTCCATATTTTCAGTCATTGTTCCACTAGTCCATATTTTCAGTCATTGCTCCACTAGTCCATATTTTAAGCCATTGCTCCACTAGTCCATATTTTCAGTCATTGATCCACTAGTCCATATTTTCAGTCATTGCTCCACTAGTCCATATTTTCAGTCATTGCTCCACTAGTCCATATTTTCAGACATTGCTCTACTAGTCCATATTTTAAGTCATTGATCCACTAGTCCATATTTTCAGTCATTGCTCTACTAGTCCATATTTTCAATCATTGCTCTACTAGTCCATATTTTCAGTAATTGCTCCATTAGTCCATATTTTCAGTAATTGCTCCACTAGTCCATATTTTCAGTCATTGCTCCACTAGTCCATATTTTCAGTCATTGCTCCACTAGTCCATATTTTCAGTCATTGCTCTACTAGTCCATATTTTCAGTCATTGCTCCATTAGTCCATATTTTCAGTCATTGTTCCACTAGTGCATATTTTCAGTCATTGCTCTACTAGTCCATATTTTCAGTAATTGCTCCATTAGTCCATATTTTCAGTCATTGTTCCACTAGTCCATATTTTCAGTCATTATTCCACTAGTCCATATTTTCAGTCATTGTTCCACTAGTCCATATTTTCAGTCATTGCTCCACTAGTCCATATTTTCAGAAATTGCTCCACTAGTCCATATTTTCTGTCATTGATCCACTAGTCCATATTTTCAGTCATTGCTCCACTAGTCCATATTTTCAGTAATTTCTCCACGAGTCTATATTATCAGTCATTGCTCCATTAGTCCATATTTTCAGTCATTGTTCCACTAGTCCATATTATCAGTCATTGTTCCACTAGTCCATATTTTCAGTCATTGTTCCACTAGTCCATATTATCAGTCATTGTTCCACTAGTCCATATTTTCAGTCATTGCTCCACTAGTCCATATTTTCAGTCATTGCTCCACTAGTCCATATTTTCAGTCATTGCTCTACTAGTCCATATTTTCAGTCATTGCTCCATTAGTCCATATTATCAGTCATTGTTCCACTAGTCCATATTTTCAGTAATTGCTCCATTAGTCCATATTTTCAGTAATTGCTCCACTAGTCCATATTTTCAGTCATTGCTCCACTAGTCCATATTTTCAGTCATTGCTCCACTAGTCCATATTTTCAGTCATTGCTCCACTAGTCCATATTTTCAGTCATTGCTCCACTAGTCCATATTTTCAGTCATTGCTCCACTAGTCCATATTTTCAGTCATTGCTCTACTAGTCCATATTTTCAGTCATTGCTCCATTAGTCCATATTTTCAGTCATTGTTCCACTAGTGCATATTTTCAGTCATTGCTCTACTAGTCCATATTTTCAGTAATTGCTCCATTAGTCCATATTTTCAGTCATTGTTCCACTAGTCCATATTTTCAGTCATTATTCCACTAGTCCATATTTTCAGTCATTGTTCCACTAGTCCATATTTTCAGTCATTGCTCCACTAGTCCATATTTTCAGTAATTGCTCCACTAGTCCATATTTTCTGTCATTGATCCACTAGTCCATATTTTCAGTCATTGCTCCACTAGTCCATATTTTCAGTAATTTCTCCACGAGTCTATATTATCAGTCATTGCTCCATTAGTCCATATTTTCAGTCATTGTTCCACTAGTCCATATTATCAGTCATTGTTCCACTAGTCCATATTTTCAGTCATTGTTCCACTAGTCCATATTTTCAGTCATTGCTCCACGAGTCCATATTTTCAGTCATTGCTCCACTAGTCCATATTTTCAGTCATTGCTCCACTAGTCCATATTTTCAGTAATTTCTCCACGAGTCTATATTATAAGTCATTGCTCCACTAGTCCATATTTTCAGTCATTGCTCCACTAGTCCATATTTTCAGTCATTGCTCCACTAGTCCATATTTTCAGTCATTGCTCCACTAGTCCATATTTTCAGTCATTGCTCCACTAGTCCATATTTTCAGTCATTGCTCTACTAGTCCATATTTTCAGTCATTGCTCCATTAGTCCATATTTTCAGTCATTGTTCCACTAGTGCATATTTTCAGTCATTGCTCTACTAGTCCATATTTTCAGTAATTGCTCCATTAGTCCATATTTTCAGTCATTGTTCCACTAGTCCATATTTTCAGTCATTATTCCACTAGTCCATATTTTCAGTCATTGTTCCACTAGTCCATATTTTCAGTCATTGCTCCACTAGTCCATATTTTCAGTAATTGCTCCACTAGTCCATATTTTCTGTCATTGATCCACTAGTCCATATTTTCAGTCATTGCTCCACTAGTCCATATTTTCAGTAATTTCTCCACGAGTCTATATTATCAGTCATTGCTCCATTAGTCCATATTTTCAGTCATTGTTCCACTAGTCCATATTATCAGTCATTGTTCCACTAGTCCATATTTTCAGTCATTGTTCCACTAGTCCATATTTTCAGTCATTGCTCCACGAGTCCATATTTTCAGTCATTGCTCCACTAGTCCATATTTTCAGTCATTGCTCCACTAGTCCATATTTTCAGTAATTTCTCCACGAGTCTATATTATAAGTCATTGCTCCACTAGTCCATTTTTTCAGTAATTGCTCCACTAGTCCATATTTTCAGTAATTGCTCCACTAGTCGATATTTTCAGTCATTGCTCCACTAGTCCATATTTTCAGTAATTGCTCCACTAGTCTATATTTTCAGTCATTGCTCCACTAGTCCATATTTTCAGTCATTGCTCCACTAGTCCATATTTTCAGTCATTGCTCCACTAGTGCATATTTTCAGTCATTGCTCTACTAGTCCATATTTTCAGTCATTGCTCCACTAGTCCATATTTTCAGTAATTGCTCCATTAGTCCATATTTTCAGTCATTGTTCCACTAGTCCATATTTTCAGTCATTATTCCACTAGTCCATATTTTCAGTAATTGCTCCACTAGTCCATATTTTCAGTCATTGATCCACTAGTCCATATTTTCAGTCATTGCTCCACTAGTCCATATTTTCAGTAATTTCTCCACGAGTCTATATTATCAGTCATTGCTCCACTAGTCCATATTTTCAGTCATTGTTCAACTAGTCCATATTATCAGTCATTGTTCCACTAGTCCATATTTTCAGTCATTGTTCCACTAGTCCATATTTTCAGTCATTGCTCCACGAGTCCATATTTTCAGTCATTGCTCCACTAGTCCATATTTTCAGTCATTGCTCCAATAGTCCATATTTTCAGTCATTGTTCCACTAGTCCATATTTTCAGTCATTGCTCCACTAGTCCATATTTTCAGTAATTTCTCCACAAGTCTATATTATCAGTCATTGCTCCACTAGTCCATATTTTCAGTAATTGCTCCACTAGTCCATATTTTCAGTAATTTCTCCACGAGTCTATATTATCAGTAATTGCTCTAGTAGTCCATATTTTCAGTAATTGCTTCACTAGTCCATATTTACAGTAATTGTTCCACTAGTCTATATTTTCAGCAATTGCTCCACTAGTCTATATTTTCAGTTATCTGTCATTCCCTTCAACAACATTGGGTCAGATAGTTGAGGGTATTCTGTACCGTCTTTTATGTAAACCCAATGCTTTACAAAAGAGACAGTGATTGTTACTAGGGAGTATCAGGTTAAAAATCAACACCCTCTAAATTCAAATAAAAAAAAAACAACATTTCAAACAACATTTTTACAAATACGCACTCCTTGCTGAGGTTCATCCAGTTTTCTGACACTGGGCGAAAGTCAGGAAACAAAGATCCTGAACACAACTTTAAGTCATAATATTCATGCAGGAGAGTGAGTCTCCTTTCTTGAGTCATTCTGGCAGGTGGAATCAAAATCTCACACCAAATTTTCTCTGTTTTAGTCACTGATGGTGAAAAACAAATTTATAAAAAACTGTAAAATTTTAATTTTTTTTTATGTAAAATATCTTAAATCATTTTATAAGTTATTTAACGGTGAAGTTAATTTAAAATATTAAAAATATTAGCAAAAAAAAAAACAAATCCAAATACATGTATACATAATTTTATTAAACGATATTTTAAACTTTTAATAAGAAAATGACTGAATGGGAGAACATACTTCCGGCAAAGTCTCTGAAAACAGCTCTTTTATGTGGCAGTACTTTTTGCTCATCCCCTAATTCAGGGTCTTCCTCAATCTCCTCATCATTGTCCTCATCCTCCTGATCCTCAGTAAAGTCAGAACCAGATTGATCTGCCATTTCATTAGGGTCACAGAAACTACTAATGCGCTTAACTGCGCTAAATAAAAAAAAAAAATAAAACATAAAATAAGCGTTTTAGCTCCTAAATGTATAAAATAGAAATGATTAACAACCAATTCAACAGGATAGCTAATGTTGAAAATTTTGATGAATAAAATCGGCCAAATTTTCGAGAAAAAAAATTCTCAATTTTTAGAGAATTAAAACTGGCAAAAATTTTAATTGATTTTTGTCACAGTGGTATCTGCGATATATGAAATAGTCTAATAAATGTAGTGTATGAATAAGTAAAGTTCCCTTAAGCCCCAAAGAGCCTATCGGCATATAAAGGGATTGTGTGGTTAGCACAACGCCCAGCCGCCTTTACTCCCCCAACATAAAGTTAGGTAGCCATTTAAAGCTGGGCGGACTTGGGGAATTTCACCAGGACCTGAAAAAATCCCAAGGCTCTCAATGAGATTCAAACCCGGGACCCTCCGGTCAACAGTCTAGAGCTCTACACCGCACGACCACCCGTCCCCCTGCATGGGTGGGACTTCCCAAAATAAGAATGCTGAACAAGCAACAAGAGTGCATACTGAATGTTGTGATGATGTGGATTCATGGCTGATGATTATTGTTTTAGGGATATATGTAGGCCAATTTTCAAATAAGAAAAGGTTATTATTATACGACTGAAAAATATATTTGGTTGTTATCAAATTATTAAAAGGATTAATTTAACACTTAATTTCCATCTCTTGGTTATATTCCTACTTTAGGTATATGCTGCAGCATTTTGAAAAGAATGAAAAGTGTGATTCTTAGATAAAGTTTTAGTGTACTGTTTTATAGATTGTATTATTTCGGTGACACAGTGGTGCTTTGGTTGTAAGCAACATCAGCATGCTGTATCCTGAGCTGTATGACATAAGTTACAGTTATATAATATTTTTTTCAGTCACAACGGAGCACTAGAAACAGCTCATCATGGGGTTGCCCCCCCCTAATACCAGAGTCATCTATTTAATTATTGTGGTATACTGAATTCTAATGCAATTTTAACCATAATTCACTTAGACTGAACTCAAAATGACAAGTTTTATTTTGTTCAATCATATTTCGCCAAACATTCAATAAAAAAGCAAACATTTCAGGGCATATTTGTGGTCATTTGGAATTATTTTCAATACACCAACATGTTATGTTTACCTAATACAATTATTGGCATGATTTCTTATGTTTGTGGTTAAATAGTGTGGGACAAGCTTAAAAAAAAAGGATGGACTAGAGCAGGGGTTGACAACCTGCGTCTCCTTCGATGTCAAATTGCGGCCATCAAGTTCCATGTGCAAATAATAATAATTATATTGTTTTATATACCTAATCCTAAAAGAATACCATAATATTGAAACAACAATTTTAGTGGCTCTTTAAAAACAGAAAAAATTGTAAATTATAACTTTTGGCTCTTCTGTCTCAAAAGGTTGCTGACCCCTGGGCTAGGGGGCAGGACATCTGAAGTAGTAAATCGCTGGAGAAAAATAGTCACAAAAGAACTTTACTGTCATTTTCTAATAGTTAAGTCATCAATGCAATAGACTGATTTGGAGGGGTGGGGGGAGTGAGGGTACAGACATACACATTGCTTGCACTGTTAAAAGTTCATACCCTTATGAAGAAAAAATGTGGTAAGATATCAACCATAATTAAAAGGGCATAATTGCAGTTTTTTTTCATTTCATAAAAAACCTTGAAAAGTAACAGATAAAAGCCCTTTTTTTTAAAAGCTACTAAATTATATTGGGCATAAAGTTATTTAAAGTTATATTTTTAGTGAAATTTGTATACTTTTTTGGGACATATTTCAGCATTTTTAGGGCATAAATGCATGCATATTTCTACTTTAGTAAGAGCATAGAATTCTGAACCCTAACCATGACTATTAAATAAAGGATGAACTTTACCTTACCTGCCTTAAGAGTCATTAAGCCATTTCTTCTTAACGTAGAATGAGCTGCGAAAATTTTATTTTAAAATTTAAAAAAATCCATGGTGGGCAGAAAAGGACACGTCCTCAATGGACATTGTTGTGTGCTTTCACTTTTAAGTAAGGATTTTTAATAAAAATAATAAAACGCATTATGAAACAGTTCGAATTAAATTTAGATGAGTTTATATCAAAATAATTGATGCCATATAATGCTTTTCGCTTTACTATATTCAATACAACCAATAAATGTTACTTTAGCTCAACAGCTGAATTCCCTTTTCCCAACTTATTTATTTTTAGATGTTATGTTTCTTAGTGTTTTTTATTTTTGTTGGAACTAATGAAACAATAAAAAAGAATTGCATATACCATCCGCAGTCTACAGATGCGAATTTCGGGTCCTATTTCAAGTAGGTTTACCAAAGTCTGGACTTGACAGGGTTAATTTAAGTCCATGTTTTCCCTTATTTGGCTAGCGGCAGTTGTTTTTTTCATTACTTTTTATATTAAATATGACTTTTAAACAAAATTTACTTCTTTGCTGCTTTTCTCTTTGATTTTATCTGAACCTCTCCATCTTCATCAATCTCACTCTCCTCAGCTTTGAGCTTTGTCTCATTTTCTTTTAGCTTTAGTTTCTCCTTGTGTTTTTCTTTTCTCTTGTGATCACTGAGATGTTGCTGCAGCCACATAGCTTTCACTGTATGATTACAGATTTCACATGTAGCAGTCTCTTCCTTAATAAAAAGATTACACAGTCATATAAAAGTATTCACATTAATGCAGACATATAACTTAAGTACATGTATATGTACTACTAAATGTTTGCAGGAAAATAAAATGCTCAGATAAAAACAATTCTGATAAATTACAATCAAACCAGTGAATTAAAATGCCTTAAGGGTATTAAAATTTAAAGACACAAAAAAAAAAGAATAAGTGGGAAAAGTGTTAAAATTACAATTTGCAAGTTTAGAAAAATCTTATCATTTAGAAAGAATATGGTAGCTATTCAATTTGATTTGCTACTTTGATCTTGCTCTGCTAAAAAGCTTTTAAGGTATATGATTTAGTGAAAAGGTTATAAGACTTTTACAATCTCTTTTCTTTGTCCCCAACATTACATTTGTGCTGTTAGCACTTCATTTGGAGGTAAATACAAGATTTTTTTTTTTTTGGTTTAGACTTTTTTCATACCAATATTATTAAATGTCTTAAAAAAAGCCTATTTACATTGAATATTATCTTGAAAAATTATTATCATCCAGTGCCAAGCAAACAAAAAAAAATCATACAAATAGAGTTCTACTTTACGCTGGGGTATGGGTTGCTTAGGGGTGCAGAGCACTTGATTATCAAATGAGGTTTGTGTGAAGTCCCTGTAAGGATGAGCTGAAATCTCTTCAATCCTATAAACCACTAATGGGACGGTTTTCGCGATGCCCTTCTTTCAGTGCAATGACCATGGAGGCAACAGGGAGACATAGCTGAAATTTCAGCCATGACCTGAAATATCCATAGGTCCTCACCGAAGATCAGATCAAATTAGGTTTCTGGGTTCAATCTTCAAATTAAACCAAAGGAAGTTTTCCAGGCCCTGTGGTAAAAGTTGCTTGAAAGTCACCCAAATCCACAAAGCTTTAAATGGGTAACTGACTTGAGTTGGGGAATTAAAGGCAACAGGGTGTTGAGCCAGCCACACAATCCCTTAATATGCCATGGCAACAGAAAGAAATGAATTTCAAAATTTATCTTCCCTGATAGGCCTTAAGGGCTAAGGAATCTTTACTACTTTTTTCCTTAACACTACAAAGAGTAAACATATTTTAAAAAATGAGACTTTCTAATAATTTTGCCCAAAGTCATAAATGTTTCTAAATTTAATACTTCTAAAAAGGATTTCAAAAAAAACTCAAAAATTTCAACAATGATAACATTTTGGCAGGATCAATCATGTAATTATTCTGTACATTATTATTAGCAGTACTTGGAATGAAACAATTTCATGTGGACAGTTAAAGGTTTAGGCTTTTTATTTTTTTTTTAGAGAATTAATATTTGTATGTATAATTTTTTGACACTAGAAAATTCCTCAATACACCAGCAACATAGCAAAAAAGCCACAGTGTCTCTCAGCGTCTGTTCTGATTATAAAGATTAAACAAAACTATAATGAAGTTGTGAAAAGAAAAAGATGGGATTTCGCTGGCTGGCTAAAAATATTCAACTTACTTCTCTTCCACACCAAATTAAATGATGCTTATAATATTGTGCAAACTTAAACTGCTTCGGTCCGACATATTCCATTCTCCTCTGGGCCGCACATTTCTGACAGATAATATATCCCAGTTTCTTTATAACATCATTTGGCTGATCAACTCCCATTGGTTCTTTTGCACACCACTGAAAAAAATAATAACAAAGTTACTTGTATAGAACCTGAAAGATTTTTATAGGAAATTTTGTTTAGATAAATCAATTTAAATGTATATTTAAAATAATTTTTCTTGTTAAAGATTAGCAGATTTTTTTGTAGTATTTTAACAAATTAATACATTTTGAAAGGGTGTATTTTATAACATTAGTGAAATTGCAGAAGAAAATATCTCTTTAACAAAATGGTTTGTTTTTTCCAAAGTATGTTTCTTTAATATAGCAGTACAATTTATCTAGAAAACTAATAAAAATTTTATAAATCTTCAAAATATTTCTGTAAGATACCATTAATGAATGTTGAGTCATCATGTGTCGTTTCAACTGAGGGAGGCTATCCATCTCACTGTTACAGCGCAGGCAGGTTAAGGAACTAACTGTGCTAACAGCATTCTCAAAAACAGAAAAATCACGAGTAACTAAAAAATCCTTTCATATGAGATATGAGATAACTTAAATCATCTTAATAAAAAAGAGAGTAAAATCAATGATCTCATGAGTCTAATAAAATAATTTAGTTATACCTTATTTAAGTTTAAAATTAAATAAATGCTAAGTTCATAATTATCATAAAACCAGCTGTAGACATACCTTATCTGTTTCATTTTGTTTTTCATAACCTGTCTCTGATGATTTAGGGCGCTGACCTCTTTTTTTTTTTAATGTATTTTTCTGTTCAGAACTCTCATCTGACTTGAAACTTTTTTCACATGAATCATTAATTTTCTTTGCAGGAATTCTCCCACGTTTGCGTTTTTCATCTGTCGGTAAAATTCTTTGCTCAGAAATATTATCTGAATTGTTGCATTTATCTGAGGATTCAATACAAGCTTTTAATTTAGGATGCCTTCCACTTCTGCGTTTTGTATCTGATGCAGAAACATTCTGCTCAAGTGCCTTATCTAAATCAGCATCAATATCTGTGGAATGATTGCTTGTTTTGAACTTTGGAGGTCTTCCTCTTCTGCGTCTTTCCTCTGGGGCTACAACTTGTATTTCTGGAGTTTTATGTGATACAGGTGAGTCTAACACAGATTTGTTCAGTATATTTTGATGCTTTTGACTAATGTTTTTGTTGTCATTAACAAGTGTATTCATATTGCCAGACTTCGTACTAAGGCTAACATCTATACATTTATCTCCAATACTGATATCTGTTTTATCACAATCATTATTTGAAATAAATAAACCATCATGGGGATCCACATTATCTTTAGGATTAAGTTTTCTTGATATTCTTTTAAACCGTCCTGCCTCTTTTGTACTAGAAAAGTGAGATATAGAAGAATGTTCAACACTGCTTTCAAATGATGCATGCTGACTACCTGATAAATTAGTGTCCGTTTCAGGCTCTGATTTCTCAGTAACCAGTACTGAATCATTACCACCTACGCTGCTCAATACTGATGTACTAGACTCATTTAAGTCATGAACAGAACTGTTCTTTTTTTTCCTTTTAGCAACAGGTGTGCTTGTCATAAAACTGCTAGCAGAACTGTTAGAAGAATTAGAATGATCTCCATCAATATTAGATTTCCGCTTGTCATATGTAATATATTCGGCATAGTTGGTGGGTTTACGAGAGCGTGTAGGTCTTTTTGAAGAATATACAGTTTTACTATCTAAAGGTTTACTTCTGGATTCTCTTGAATTCGGCATTTTCAGAATGTTCTCGTAAAATGATCCATTATTCAGAAAAATATTCAAATTATTTGATCGCCAACAAGGTTGCTAATACATAACGTGAAAAGTAATGGAGTGTTTTCAGCTTTTCATTTTTAATGAGAGTATTGTCCCCTACATCGGACATTATTTTTCTATTAATATGTATCAGTATAGAATAGATTTACGGTTCCTATTGTTCCTGACAAGACTACTAACCTAAACCACAGCAAAATTTACTAGACATGAATAAAGATTTTCGCTAAAATCGAGGATCTGTTGTGTCATCATAGACATTTATCCCCGGCTCGGCAGACATTTTTTTTCATCCCCGGCACTGGTTTTTTTTTTTGTTAAATCGAGCACTGGTCCCTACTAGTACTAGTCCATAGCCTAGGCTAACAAATATATTGGGTTGGGACCACTACACCCAGAGCCGTTCTAAAGTTAGGTGGGGGCCTATACAAAGGTAGCTGTCGGTATCCCTTTCACTTATTTTCACTTATTATTTTTTTTTCTTGACCCATCACCCACATCAAGTAAAGCTTTTTTTTTTATTATTATTATTTCATTAAGAATGCATCACATTTCGACCCTTATTATGCCTTATAGCATCATATTTTATTTGTATCTGTAGCCGAAGGGGATCTTTTGGAAGAGAGTGAGGGATGGGTGCGTTATGCCTATGCAGCCCCGTAGCCAGGGGGGACACTGGGGGGCGTGCTCCCCCGCTAGGTGTGGAGTGCCCCCCTCTTAAAAAAAAAGAAAAAGAGGAAAAAATAAAGAAAAAGTAACTAAAATGAGAAGGTGCCCCCTTCAGGCCCGTAGCCAGGACACCAATACCCAGCAAGGGGATACCTTCTCAGTTTAGTTTCTTTTTCATTATTTTTTTCTCTTTTTCTTCTTTTTAAGCGGGGGGGGGGGCACTCCACACCTAGCGGGGCTGGCCCCCTTGCTGGGTATTGGTGCCTCCCTGCTTACTTTGACCTGGCTACGGGCCTGTGCCTATGTATTCTAGGGCGCGCGTGCATGTATACGTGTTATGATTATGTAGTTTTAAACATATTCTCTGATGGAAAAAAAACCTAAAATAAAAGAAAGACATCAATAAACTTTTTTTTATATATATAAAGGAATACACTTGAGCTCTGAGTCTGAGGGGCCCACTATAGAAATCTATGCACTGGGCACGCGCCCGGTGCACCAGCCGTTAAATGCATATCTGATGTTAAAACAATATATATTGAAATATAATGTTGATATTATTATTATTTTGTGGATTGAAGAAATTGTCTCAACGATAACTGAATTAACTACTGTTTTTTTCTTTCACTTATATTTCCCATATTTTAGTTTTTATGACGTCATCTGTTTGAGACTAGTTAATGATCCGGTTCATTTTTTTAATATCCAATAACAGCTGGGCAAATAATCCAGTATTATTAATTCATGGATGAACAAGTAAGTGTTTATTTGTATTTTATCTATTTACTTTGTTTAAGTAGTGAGTTTTATGCTCCTATATTCTGAAAAAGTAGGCCTCCTCGACACAAATTTCGAATATATTATTTGAGGACTGATAATAAATTTATCATAATTTTTTTTGATTGATGTAATGATGTATGTAGCCAATGATTGGCCCAATGCTACACTTCGTTCAATTGCAATCCTTACATTATTGTCAGACAAAGAAACTTCGTTCCAATTTGCATTTGTTGGCCTAAATATTTATTTTGACATATATGCTGCTTGAAATGGCTTACACTATTACTCGTACTTTTGTAGATTTTAGTAGACTATACAGACCACTGAGCCATATAAGTTTGTGTCAATTATGCTTATCCTGTCCTATCTCAACAATTTATTCTATGCATAATAATAAAGATATGAATTGTTGTAAGTTAGAATAGGGATAGACTATGACAACACTATGTTTATAATATAGTAGTATGACAAGGGTGCAAGAGACAGGAAGGAGTCAGAGAATGGTAAGGTTAAATAGATGAACTCAAAGGAAATAAATAGACCATCAGAGAAAGAGCGATGTACCATTGTTACTTATGATACAAAGGAAAAGCTATGACTTAAACAAATGATCATTAGTATAAAGTCAGTAAAGTGAACCTTGGATTGTACATTAATGAAGATTCTATGAAGGTTTTTTTTATGAATAATCAAAGAACTTATTGTTTTAAAGAAGTACTCATTGAGTTATTACAAATTTTCAATGTTAATATTCACTTGACATAATGGCATTTAAATATATATATTTGTTTTAACAATAAAAAACTTGTTTTTGTGATATATATCATTACATTTGATTTAAATCAATGTAGAGCTGATTCTGGATCTATTTCACTTGTATTAATACTTTGTATAAATTGACATAGATGTAGAGTTATCTTAAGTTTTAATTTTATTATGGACCCTATTAGTCTGCGTTTGACTAATCTTTAGATAGCATTGTTTGTGGAGCCAAAGGGCCTTTTCGATATAAATTAATTCTATTGTAATAACTATTTAATAAAAATACAGCACTAATTTACTTCTATACTAATGACCAATGAATTTCCATGGAGTAAAGTAAAAGGACAGGAAATTGATTTGTCTTCTCCAAGTAATGACTTTAGTGATGTGAAAACTATTGTTTACATGAGTAATATGTATAGTTAAACTATCATATTATTGCCATACACTTTTTATGTCTTTATTAAATCTTTAAAGAAGAAAAAATCATTAAAATACCTCTGACCTGCAATACAATATTCTAGCTTTCTATGTATGAATTTCATACATTTGAAATTTATTTACTAGGCATAAAAGTTTTGTACTATCTGTTCATATGAAAAGAACAATGTGAATTTTTGTAATTTCCATAATATTTCTATTGTTTAGCTTCTCTCTATTTTGTAATCAACTTTAGACTTTGTTATCTCTGTTATTTCTTGTTTCTTTGTCATCTTACTACTATTTAATTTAATGTTTATTTGTTATACCACTAATATTGTTAGATTTGTGCAGCTTTGCACATATAGGAAACAACGGTTGACCTTTTCTATAAATAAAAAAATCCCTGCAATATCAGTATTTATAAAATGCTTACCTAATTAACCTTGTGATTAACCTACGTAATATTTTCCTTAATAAGAGAGTTATGGAATATGAACTCCCCATAAGAGGCAAATATATGTAGTTTTTTTTTCTTTTTTCTTCTCCCTTCCTTTTTTTTTTCTTTTTTGCTCTGAGATGGAGGGAGGAGTTGTTATATTATTGATAATTGAAAAGCACTTCTTTTGCGGTTAGAAAATTGAAGGACCATCACAGCCCATAGTGCAAAATAATTTACACATGTTATCTTTCTGAATAATAATTTAATTAAAAAAAAAATATTCCAACTCATAAAATGTTAGTGCATTGTTAAAATCTATTTGTGGATGCCTTTCTTCAGCACAATGCTTTATGCAGTGTATTTTTTCTAAAAAAAAAAAAAAATACCGGAACTCCTATTTATCATAAAGAAATAATACTGAATATGGTGCAGTAAACAGTAAATTTTTGAATATGGAAAATAAGGTGCCGGAACTCCGTTCTGGTGCTTTTCGCCAGAAAAAAAGCACTGGTTTTATGTCTCACGCTTTGGAGAAAACTATCATTATTTATACTTTTGTTTTTGTTCCTCTGTTTTTGTGTATTTGTTTAAAATCTAAAATAAATTTAAATGTAATTGAGGAAACATAAAAAAAAAACTGTTTAGGGCTAAAATAAAAATGTAGAAATATAAAATTGTTAAACATGAAAGAAGTGCATATGTGCTGATTTCACTACTTGGCTCAGTTTGTGATAGTAAAAACAAGATATTTTAAGCAGATGATGGAATATTGAGGGGGGCTTCAAAACAGATCTCTTGCAGTTTCCATAATTTCTTTGGATTTATAGTAATGTTTAAAAAAATATACATTAGTTACATTTTTATTCAATATAAGCTAGTGCATTTATTATTATTTTGAAAAAAAGAAATCCAGTTATTTGAACCCAAGGATAGCTATACATATGTCCTATTATTTTAAAGGGTATGGTATTGAAAATCCAATAAAGTTAAAACATAATTATATTTTGATTTTCTAAAATAATCTAAAAGATCAGTAGGTATTCTAAGTGATGGATGCCTGATGTAATATATTTATTTTACTAGGACATTTCAGAATATTGTGAAATGTTTTATTCACAAGTATTTTGTACTTGCTTCATTGCATGAAAGAAAAAGGTGATACATTGAAAGATTTAGGTTTAAGATGAAGCTCATCTATATCTTTGGAAGTGGTTGATGTATCAGGAATGTAATTGAGCTTTTTTAAAATAGCACCTAATAGACTAAAATTATGGTTGAAATAAAACACTTTTTTTTTTTTAAACACAAAATATGTGTGCGTCAGTGTTGAAATATGGCAGCTGGTTGATAAATCCAGGAATAAATACGCCCTTTTCTTTCCAGTGCTTACATCTGACCCTGACATTACAAAAAAAAAAAACAATTCCACTGGACACACCTGGTCAGGAACCAGTTGTTGATGATACATTCAGCAGACGTGTCAGCTTTGTTGACAACTGCTAATGTTAAAGTGACCCGCGAAATCTAATCCCCAGTCTTATGTCTCCATTAACCCCTTTTCTCATTTTGTTCCCCTTCCAGCAACCCCCCTTCTTCCGGGCCTGTTGTTCTGTGATTGCTGGAAGTTGGCTTTTTTTTTTGCTCTACCTATTTTTTTTCTATTTTGGAAAGGGGAAGGTTGGGGGGGGGGAGAGATACTAGCAGAGAATGCAGATCTCGTCGGGTGAAGGTCGTCTTTTTTTTACCTCAAAATTACCCAGTAGTTGTTTTTTTGTGTCTTGTTTTACAGAATGTGTTGGTTTAGATCTGTTTGAATTTTTTTTTCTTGTTGCAGACGAACCTCCATCCTGAGCTGGCGTCATTAGTTCTTTGATCTTTCCCCCACCCCCCATTCTCTCTCTCCATCTCTCTCTCTCTCTCTCTCTCTCTCTCTCTCTCTCTCTCTCTCTCTCTCTCTCTCTCTCTCTCTCTCTCTCCACACCTTCCACTTTCCCTTCAGCCAGCAAAATCTTAGGTCTAAAAAAAATCGATATTTCAGATTTTTTTTTGCTGAACCCCGGAATGCTCCCACAAGCCTAAAGAAAACATCACATTTGGTTGATTGGTTGGTAGGGCCATTGTTTGTTATTGCTATATTGCTACAGTTCTTGTTGTAAGACTTGGCCTGTACCGCGGTGTGTCTGTTTTCTGCTTCATACCAAACGAATTGTTTAGTGTAGCTGAGTAACTCTACCATGTTGGTTGACTGTGACAAGTGTGATACTTTTATATTTAGTGGGCTGTCCCCTTGAAAACTTTTCGTTCTCCTTGGTTGCATTGGTCGCGTAAAATTATCACAATACCAGAGACGGCCCGTGAGTACCGGGGGGGGGCGGGATGGAGGGGTTCCTTGGGTGAGTACCGTACGGGGGGGGGGGGGCTTGAAACAAACGTTAAGAAAAAAAAAAAAAACCGAACTCCAAACGAGGGGCCTCTTTCACTTACGGGGCCTCTCTCACGGGGCCTGGGTAGGTTGCCCAAGTTGCCCCCCCCTCCTTCCTCCCTCGAGGTCGTATCTTATAATATTCTAGGTCAATCTAGGTGGTTCTCAGTACTGTGGCTAGTAGTCTTGAAAGTGCAGCGAGTCTCATTTTGTGAACGAAAGACTCGGTTCACAAATCGAAGCAGACGGTGGTTTGTGCGCATGTGTTGCCAAAAGTCAGCGTGCAGGGCAGTTCACCGCCTTGCTTTGGTCCGTCATCTGCAAAAAAAAAATGTTCGTGACCTAAGACAAAAATTGTGTGGGATTATTCGGGAAACGAATTGTCCGTGATGCGAGTGTGTTACTGAACCGTGTATTCACTAATTATTTTTTTGTATTGTGGATGTGGGGGCGAGAACACATGACATGATCCCGTGGATGTGTCTGCTCATCTGGTTTAGTTGACCAGGTTCACAAATGGGTGTTTTGAAAAGTGTCGAGACCGTTGACCCCTACCCCCTACTGTTGGAGACACGTCACCTTGCTGGCAGCTGCCACCACTTGTCAGCTTTGCACCGTTTGTTGCCCCGCCCGAGACACACACAGACGGAGAGTTCACTCAAACAATTAATTATCAGTCATTTGACTATAACATCATTTGTTTCTGTCAAAAGTGCACAACAAATTGTTATTAAAAAAGAAAGGGGGGGGGAAGAGAAGCAACATTGTACCTATTGTATACCACCACGTCATTGTGTTTTCGTCAATGCCATTACAGTTGCCTGTTAAATGATTGATTTTGATGATTTGACATTATGCAGTTTTTAAGGTTAGACACAGGGCCGTTTTTATGGATATGCAAACTAGGAAGCTGCCTAGCGCCCCCCCTCCCCAAATGCTAAGAGCCCCTCCCATAGTAGGGGGGGGGCTATTATTTTCTCAAGAGTCTAAAATGACTAAAGTGACTTTTAACAGTTGGGTGGAGGTCAAAGGGGGGCCCTAAATGACAAAACTAATTATGTGCGCACAACTTTCAAGTGGTTGCCTTCGTGACGTTTTGCTCCGGGCCCCGAAATGAACCGTTACTTTGGACCCCCCACATGTACCTTTGCCTAGAATTCCTAAATAACCTGAGAACGGTTAGTTTATGTATTTATATTTTAACACAAGGTGTTCATTTTGATTTGTACCTCCGGGTAACGTTTTAAAAAAAAAAAAAACACGCAATGTGGACAGAAGAATCTTGACTCCGACATGAGTGGTGAAGGGCGCACGTTCGATCCTTTCATCGCCGATTAATTCTGTGGACTCTCCATCGTCTCCCCCTGCGAATATTATTTGATGATTGGGGGGGGGGGGAAGGGGAGAGAACCTTACATAGCTGTCTCATTGTCGATTGCGTGCTCTTGGATCCACCCCACCGGCCTGAACTAGTTTCTGGCCTCAGAGGAAAATTAGTAAAAGTACTGTTTGGCACCATCACACATTGTATTGTTGGCATGCTTTCACTAATTTGTATTGTCCACAGACGGAAGAGATCCAATTTTTCAGCGTGTGTGTATGTGTGTGTGTGTATGTTACAGTTGCTTTGCACCCACCGATTTGTGTAGGTTCTGAGAAAGGTAAAAAGCGGTTATGTATACATAAATACATGTATATACTAGTATTTTTTAGAAGTTATGTTGTTCCTCATGAACGCGGCGCTTCATTTACCCTTGAAACACACAGTTTGGCATCGGGTATACAGTCCCCTTCCCCCTCCATGCCCAGTGCCGTCACTAAATATTTTGGCTTCATTATTTCGTCTTGGATTGTTTTCTTGATCGCTTATATAGATTTACTAGCTGTACCCTGCAAAACCTTTGCATAGAGCTATATTCCCTTAGGTTTGATCAGTAGGCTAGGTTATTTTTTGTTTCGAACAGATCCGATTTTTTCATGATTTTTATTACTATTGTTTACGTTTGACGATTTTAAACTGGAATACTGTTGTATTAATTCTTTATTTTCGATTTAACGCAGAACCCACACCGCTCTAATTTATATAGATTATTATTATTATAAAGTATACTTAAGAGCACCGGTACCGGTCCGTGGATCAAATGGTACTGGAACGCCTAAGAAACATTAATCTTAAATTATTTCCTTTTTATTAACTGTAGTGTGTTTCTCACGGGATTGCGCGACTTTTCGTGGACGAGAGGTTAACCGGGAGCTGAGTGGCTATGTGCGGCAGTGGCATTGGAAACCAAACCAATCTAAAATATAAATAATCAACGCCCCGCCCCAGGGGGCCGCCATGAAATTATCAAACTTTGACCCGCCCATGGCGAGTGAAAAAAAGTTGCCCCCCCATGCTTAATAGCATATGAAGTATTTACAAGAATGTGAAAAGAGTTAAATATATGTGAAAGTTTTATACAAGATTTACTCACACAGTTGAAAGACGGCTAAAACAAATGTGGTTGTACATTGAAATGTGGATCACGTCGTCTGTAAAATGAATATTGTCTCTCCGGTGTCCGCGTTCTGAATATTTTAAGGACACCACGGGGTGCACCGTACAATTGATGTCAACATGTCCACATGCGTGTTTGGAAAGAACAAAAAACCTTGTACCTTTGTACTTTCACGTCAAACAGTTGTTTTTTTTTAATTCAATGTATATGGGCAAGCCCGCACCAATGTGTGGCTAAAACCGGGATATATTTTTTATATACCACTGCCTTTCTTCATGAACTGCTTGCTAAGGTAATAGTAACACTATATCCACCCTCCCATCTCCCCCCCCCTCCCAGTACATGAACAGACTGCCATTAGGTGTGTACCAAATGTTGGAAGAGATGAAGGAAGGTGTGGATGACGTCTTTCGCGTTTTGAAGTTCACCACCTGTTTAGTCGGTGCATGGCACCAGGTTGAATGTCAGACTGTCTTTAAATACTGGTGTTATTTTATGGTTGTGTAGTATGGTATAGGTCGGGTATGTGTGTGTATGGGATGGCGAAAACTATATGTTTGTGTTTGTTGTTATATTGTGTGTGGTGCACGACGCGTGTCTGGGGGGGGGGGTAGTAAAGAACAACAAACAAGTGATTGGTGGTTATAAATAGCAAGTCGGGCAAGAACTCGGGAGATGTCTGACGTCACGGGAGTAAAACAAATGTAGATGTGGAGAATTTGTCCCTTGTGTCCTTGTGCACCAGTCTACAGAACTCACATCAACTTGCTCATTAGCGGGCCAGTTTTGTGATGCCATTTTTTTCCCTCCTTCCCCCTCATGAACGCATATGTCCGAAGGCTGCATTGACCATGAAGGCTTGGGGGGGGGGGGTTCGAACTCTTGAGTTGCATCACGTTGATCGGGCTATCTGTTGGTCACTGAGTCACCCCGTCACATGGATCGGGCCGACTATCTGTCGGTCACTGAGGTGTCCATTGGGGGCCAGAGTACAGAACCAATTGTGAGGGCCCCATCAGTTTCTCGCAATATTACTTTTAATCATTTCGAGATTTATGTAAAAGATAATATGCTGTCTGGTGGTTTATGGGTGGGGGGGGGCAACATCTTGCAGGCCCTGCATGCGCCCCATCACACGGCTGTGTATAAATATACAGACTAGTTGTTTTTCTTTTAAATGATCCACATTTTTTTTTCATTGACTGTTGTCCAAATTTATTTATAGATTCCCCTTACCTTCACCCGGCATTACGTTACCCACTTCTGCTTCGAAATGCGTAAGCAGCGACATTTGCATTGTTTTAAATGCCGCTTACAAGATAACTCTGGTGGGGGAAAAAAAAAGAAGCAAGAACTGCTATTATCGGTGAAGCCCCTTGTTGTCTTGGTTACGCCTCGCACTTAGCAGTGGTCTGGCAAAGATACAATATATCCATAGAAACCACTTGCTGACACATATCAGTTCAATATTAAACCCCACAAAACATTAACTACAAAAATTCTGAGCTTTCCAAACCTTTTTTTTTTTTTTGAAAGTTATTCTTTAATAGCCTGATTAATTACAATACGATTAATTTCATTAATTAACATTAATATCACATATCTTTTTTTTTTAATTTCTTTTTTTAAAGTTTAAATGATCGCACATCATTTGATGACGCATTAGAGATCGTAACCCATCAAATCCAATGCCAATAGCCTTGCCTAACACCGGTAGATACAACATAAACATTAGCTTTGGACAGTGCTGGAACAATCACATGCAATTACGGCGTCAGGTACTGCCTGCAATTCTTTTATTGAGCCACTCGAGTGCCAATAGTCTCTGGCGGTTTCCAGTTCTTTCATTTGTTTATCTCACGATTGTTTTGGTTTGGACACAAATATATGCCCCGTTAAAAAAAAAGGGAATTTTCTTTTTGTAAACGCAGTTTAGTAGTACAGAGATTGGCAATATCACGTGCAAAATGTAAACATGTTTTGTCTTATAAGGGTGTACTATAACCATAACCACCCAGAATGTCGCAGTCTGTAGTCTTATATGGTGTACAATAACCACCCAGTGTTGCAGTCTGTAGTTGTGTTATATAGTGTACAATAACCACCCAGAATGTCGCAGTCTGTAGTTGTCTTATATAGTGTACTATAACCACCCAGAATGTCGCAGTCTGTAGTTGTCTTATAAGGGTGTACTATAACCATAAGTACCCAGAATGTCGCAGTCTGTAGTTGTCTTATAAAGTGTACAATAACCACCCAGTGTTGCAGTCTGTAGTTGTGTTATATAGTGTACAAAACCACCCAGAATGTCGCAGTCTGTAGTTGTCTTATATAGTGTACTATAACCACCCAGAATGTCGCAGTCTGTAGTTGTCTTATTAGGGTGTACTATAACCATAACCACCCAGAATGTCGCAGTCTGTAGTCTTATATGGTGTACAATAACCACCCAGTGTTGCAGTCTGTAGTTGTCTTATATAGTGTACTATAACCACCCAGAATGTCGCAGTCTGTAGCTGTCTTATATAGTATACTATAACCACCCAGAATGTCGCAGTCTGTAGTTATCTTATATAGTGTACTATAACCACCCAGAATGTCGCAGTCTGTAGTTGTCTTATATAGTGTACTATAACCACCCAGAATGTCGCAGTCTGTAGTTGTCTTATATAGTGTACTATAACCACTCAGAATGTCGCAGTCTGTAGTTGTCTTATTCACATGTAAAAGGTTTGCCTTGCCTGGTTCTATGAGTACCGGTATAAAACCCCACCAATCTTACACCCTTTTATTTTTGTTGGTGTGAGTAAAATTGTGACGGATTGAACTGAGTCTAACAGTGTACTTGTACAGCATACAACACGACAGTGTCGAAGATATTAACTCCAGTTTCGTGCATTGGAGCCAGACCATAATTTGTTTAAAGTATGAGTATTTTCTAACTCCCGTCGGTTTTGATTTTTTATGTGTAAGTAGTCAAGGGGAACAACGGGTGAATAGATTCTAAAAAAATAATAATAATTACTCTTGTTTTATATATATATATATATATATATATATATATATATATATATATATATATATATATATAGGCTAAATAGAAATAGGAGCCAATATGATTGTGGTCATATGTTTTTCGGGTCATTGATAATGTTAAAATGGGTCTTCTCCGGAACCAGTGACCGGGTGGGCCCATGCGTTAAGGCTGTGCCAGATTTTCAGTCAACTGTTCTTCCTCTATGCACATGTGGAAAAACATTAAACGACATTTCAAAAATGTATCTAATTAGGACAATCCCCACTCCCAATTACTCCCCTATCCCCCTAACCCCCCTCCCCCCCGGTCGTTAATTACTTTCAGTGTAAACAGCATGTTTAGTTTATTATGCAGTTGGAACCAGTTTTACGTGCGCTGTAATAAGAGTAAAAATACATTTAAAAAATGGTACGGAATCTTCACTGCAAAAAAAAAAAAATGTGTTGTACATATTCAATCACTACACCTTTTAATTAACTTGTGGCCTACGCCCCATGGGGAGCTTATACTTATAAGAAAAGAAGGCCCCGGGGGTAGGGGGGGTGTTCGAAAAAGTGATTTCGCCAGTAGTTTAGAACCAACGGGTCTTCTATATACAAGTACAATTCAGTATCGTATTATTTTCACTGGTGGCCGCGCAAGAGGTCGGTGAGAGTCGCTCTACGGTTTTTGTACTCAGTTAAACAGGATCTAACGATACGCACCATAGTCAGTTTTATCAAAGTCAAGTGGAAAATAGGATACCTGGCTCGTTGGGAGCCGCGCACAGCTCACGGAAGAGCCGAATGTGTCTGTAAGAGCCTCATCTGGCCACACCTGATGTATTACATTTGGGGGATGCTAGAAAGGCTTATAATGGGCGTGGCTTCGAAAAAAAAATGTTTGAGAAACAATGTTTTAAAAATCTGGACGATACTGTATTCAAGAGAAAGTTTACTAGCTGAAACTCCCGGCGCTACCCGGGAATTCTAGGTGCACATAGTATTAGAAAAAAAAATTATTATTGTTTATTTTCCTTACGGGTTTCATCACATATAGTTTGAGTTAAATTTTCATTGAGTGTTGGATTTATGTGTTTTTTTTTTGTTCTGTTGACTGCTGCGAACTGTTAACACTTGTTGGAATGTGATATGCAGCTAGAGATATCAGATTCCCCCACACCCACACCCCACCGCATATCTCAGTTCGCTGATGTGTCGTTTAGAAATGATTTAGTGCCTTTTAACGTGTGTGTTAATTGTTTATAATAAGATGTAATCCTCAGTCAATTGCGGGGCGGAGGGGGGGGGGAAGAGGAGGTCTTACTCACGCTTACATACACGTGCTCAATATACTGGTTGTGACGATGTGTGTTTTACACTGGCACGTTAGGTACACTCCTCTCATTTGAGTTTATATTCGAATTGTGCGTGTTTAAACTGTTTTTTCATTTTGGGTGTTTTTTTTTTAATGTATATATAGCTCAATGCGTTCTATGTACGCTACAAGGGACCGTTGGCGGTATTTGTCGAAGAGGGTGACCATCCCATCCAGGGGGGGGGGACCATTTTTTAAGCCGGGCCCTGGCTTTGCTATGCTCGTGCGGGTGGCTTGAGAGAGGTGCCAATAAGGATTTAAAAAACTCCCACCCCAAAATTTAAAAAAAAAAACCCCCTCCAACCAGAACCCTAAAAAACCCTTTAGGAAGAAAAACTAAAACAGCAACTTGATGATTACTTTGGCCTAGTGTACAGCCATACCTCAGACTTTGATTTAATGTTGTTTTTTAAATTATTTATTTAAGAGCTTATTAATTGTCACAGATCATCACCTTTATGTGGCAGGAATCCATTCAATTATATTTATGAAGTTTTCATGCAAACACTGGCCGAATTTACCAATTTCCCCAAGGGGGGTCACTAATTATTATTATAGGGCTCGCCCCAATAAGATTTGATCTACGCCGCTGCTTGCAAGTAACCTCCTCTGTTGCCACACCTATGTTGTTGACGTGACTCCGGTACTATTGCTAACCTATTGACGATCTTCTTCTGTCGGAATTTCGCGTGACAGACGCCGTGTATTTTTTGTTTGATTATCTTATGTGAACGTGAGTATAACTTCCGCGTCTAAAAATAGACTGGGGAATTCCAAAATTTTGATCTCACTCAAGGGGAGTTAACTCTTGCATGGCTAAAAAATAATACTCGCCGGTCCGGGTACCGGGCCTTTGATCTAGTTTTAAAATATTTTGTTAAACATAATCTGTGCGTGCGTGTGTGTGTGTGTGTAATACATACCTAAATACTTCACGAGGCGACACAGCTGAAGACACGTAGAAAATATCATAAACCATTCTTTTGTATTTTGTTTATTTCAATGATTTTCTCATCTGATGTTGTTGTGGCCGTCTTCACCTCACGAACCCGCCCGGGTACCATCCCGGGGGTGTCGACATCAGAGTAAGCCCCCCCCCCCCCAACTCTGACCGGTCGAAATATCTCAGTGGGTGTCGAAGGGCGCCCCATCACACTTTTCCTTTTTTTTTTTGCACGTGAGGGTAAATATCTCGTCACAACTTGTGAGAGGTTGGGATGCGCATACTGCACGTGAGGGTAAATATCTCGTCACAACTTGTGAGAGGTTGGGATGCGCATACAGCACGTGAGGGTAAATATCTCGTCACAACTTGTGAGAGGTTGGGATGCGCTTACTGTTGAAAGAGAAACACATTTCTACTCTCTGGGAAGACATGGAGTGACATTCCCTTTCTAGTGGAGTAGCCGATAGGATAGGACATGGGGGTCGGCAACCTTATGAGATGGAAGAGCCAAACGTTATAATTTACAATTTTCTCAGTTTTTAAAGAGCCACTAAAATTGTTCTTTCAGTATTATGATATTTGATTAGGAATCGCTATATAAAATAATATCATTTTAATTATTTGGGCATTGAACTGGAATGCCGCAATTTGACATCGAAAGAGTCGCAACCTGACATCGAAAGAGCCGCATGCTGCTCGCGAGCCGCAGGTTGCCGACCCCCTGGGATAGGAGAAGCTGGTAAACCAGTGGTAGCCTTATTCTACATGACCCCCGGCTGTTTTTTTTTTTTATTTTGTGTTTCACATAAGGTGTGACACTATTTTGGGTTGTCCGTTGAACCGAACAAGCTGTTCACAATAAGAAACCCATTTTTTTTTGTTGTTTGTTTAAATTAATTGAGTTTGGTTTAGCCAAGATGGCCGATTCCTACAAACACGTTATCATACAAGCATTTGTTTGTTTCAATCCTGAATGTATATTCTTCGGGAATACCATTTCTCACACATTTTCTATAATTAGTTGTTTTTTTTTAACCTACAAACTCCCCCCCCCTTTTTTTTTACACCTCAGACTTGTTTTTTCCTTTTAAATTTGCAATCGCAGTAATATCTAGATAGCTGTAATATTTTGAATGTCGCCGTTAGTTTTACCTTAGCTCCGCCTACGTTACTATATTTAACATTGATACGTCACTTTGACACGGCCCATTGAACATTTTTTTTTTTATTAAAACCGCTCGTTCATGTAACTTAGCGGTAATGTCCGTTGTGTGTGACAGACAGATAGACAGAATAGGTATCTGTTCAGATAGGTCTGTTTCATTGGACACCCAGATGCTACCCCTCACCGCTCCGTTGTATGAATTGTTCTAGGGCTAACATAATTGTCCTGCGTGGGTATAGAATAACAAAGTTCTCACTTTTCGTTTGTATATTTGAATATTAACAAGAGCATAACATTTCTGGCGGCAGAGAGAGTGTGTGTGTGTGCGTGCGTGTGTGTGTGTGTGTTGCCTGGCGGGATGGTGACGGCTTTCAATGAAAGAAAACATAACTCATACACACTTTTCATTAGTCATGTTTTTTTTTGTTCATTTGTGTTCATATTATCTCCCTTTGTACATGAGCTATAATTATCATTAATTCACGACTGGTAACACACACACACACACACACACACAAAATCCATGAAAATACATTTGAAATGTGTTAACGCTACGGTTATTTGGATGCACTGGTATAATTTTTCTGTCATGCTGTTGGCAACTGTATGATTAATTCACTTTGTATATAATGATGAGGTGACCAAACTTTTTTCGCACACGGGTGTGACACACATACATTACACTGTCACGAACACGAAAACATTGTCTCTATTTGAACAATGAGACAACTCTACGACAGTGCTGTGAACATTGTCTCTATTGGAACAGTGAGACAACTCTACAACAGTGCTGTGAACATTGTCTCTATTTGAACAATGAGACAACTCTACGACAGTGCTGTGAACATTGTCTCTATTGGAACAGTGAGACAACTCTACAACAGTGCTGTGAACATTGTCTCTATTTGAACAATGAGACAACTCTACAACAGTGCTGTGAACATTGTCTCTATTGGAACAGTGAGACAACTCTACAACAGTGCTGTGAACATTGTCTCTATTGGAACAGTGAGACAACTCTACAACAGTGCTGTGAACATTGTCTCTATTGGAAGAATGAGACAACTCTACAACAGTGCTCTGCAGCTGGCGTGCCGCGGCAAAAACTAATTATTTAGAAAAATAATGTCAAAACTTTCGCCCCCCCCCCTGTGATGAATGCGGCGCTGTCAGCAATTTAACATTAGGAATAAAATCTATCAGTGGGTACTGGCAGGAGTATTTCAACTTCATCAAAATATCTGTTTATTTTTTTTTTGGTCTAATCGGAGACCATCACCAGATGTCTAATAGCCTGAAAACTGTTACCGCGTGCATGACTCAACCGGTACAATTATGAGCGCATGTTTTATTTTTAGCCCGTTGTCATAAGTTCAACGGCATCAAACTGTATCTTGTGACCTGAATTATGACTGGTACTTTGAAACTCTTTACAGAGTGGGATGCACCTTTTGGTCTGTCTGTTAGCAAGCAAGTGTAGCGTTGGGTAGTCGAGGAACACAAATGAAGGACGAATCAAATCAGTTGTGTCGATCAGCTTTTCAAAGTAGTCCATTTTTTTTTTTTTGTAAAACGAATATATGATATCAACGTTTGCCATTATTTTTTTTTTATTAATAATAAAACTATCAACCGTCACACTGAAATTTCTGTTTACAAAAAAAAAAAACTTGGAATAACGCACCGGTAGCCGAGTGGTGTAGATGCTCGAGTGTCGATCTAAGAGTCCTGTGTTTTTGATGTTCGGTGAGACCCAAGGGAATTTATCCAGGTCCTAGTGAAAGTTGGTTAAAAGTCCCACAAGTCCACACAGCTTTAAATGTGTACCTGACTCTAGTTGGGGTAAAGACGGCTGGGCTCTTTGCTAACTACACAATCCCTAGATATGCCGAGGTTATAGAAATTGTTGAATTTTATACTTCATCTGCCCAGATGGCCCGTCAGGGAACTTTTTTTTTTCAACTTTATATAATAAAAAAAACTACACGAAATTACCTTTCATTATTACCTTGATTTCTCTATTGAAACAAAAGAAATATATCTTTTTTAAAAAAAAAATTATAAACGTGTGCCGCCGAGTGTTTGAAACAGTTCATGTGTGCCGTGAGCTGATAAAATGGTTGCGGTTTCCTGCTCTATTATAAGATCTATGAATGAAAAATCGCTTGTAACATTGTATAAAGTGATAATGCTGAAATGCCTTTTTTTATTCTTTTAAAGAAAGAGTTGTCGTCTATTTTAATTTATTAATTTACAATCACGTCACATCGCACGCAGTTGACTGACCATCGGCCGGTTAAGGAAATTTGCGTGTTACTCTTTAAACACCGGAAAATAGGACGAAAAGGAGGGCAATTTTTTCGGACGGTTGGTCACTTATTACAATAACAAGTCAACATTTTTGCCCTCTTCCCCCCCCCCCCCCCCCAGTATTTTTTTTGAGAACCTCTCTATATTAATAAGGTCGAGACTGTCGTCTGCGAAGGGCTAGGTCACATGATAGACTGACAGACAGCATGTTGAAAAACGTGACGGCTGTAGACTGCCGAACATCTCCACCTCTATCTCCACTGTTCTACCTGTTGTATACATAAACACCTCTATCTCCACTGTTCTACCTGTTGTATACATAAACACCTCTATCTCCACTGTTCTACCTGTTGTATACATAAACACCTCTATCTCCACTGTTCTACCTGTTGTATACATCTCCACCTCTATCTCCACTGTTCTACCTGTTGTATACATCTCCACCTCTATCTCCACTGTTCTACCTGTTGTATACATAAACACCTCTATCTCCACTGTTCTACCTGTTGTATACATAAACACCTCTATCTCCACTGTTCTACCTGTTGTATACATAAACACCTCTATCTCCACTGTTCTACCTGTTGTATACATAAACACCTCTATCTCCACTGTTCTACCTGTTGTATACATAAACACCTCTATCTCCACTGTTCTACCTGTTGTATACATAAACACCTCTATCTCCACTGTTCTACCTGTTGTATACATAAGCACCTCTATCTCCACTGTTCTACCTGTTGTATACATAAGCCATCTATCTCCACTGTTCTACCTGTTGTATACATAAACACCTCTATCTCCACTGTTCTACCTGTTGTATACATCTCCACCTCTATCTCCACTGTTCTACCTGTTGTATACATCTCCACCTCTATCTCCACTGTTCTACCTGTTGTATACATAAGCCATCTATCTCCACTGTTCTACCTGTTGTATACATAAACACCTCTATCTCCACTGTTCTACCTGTTGTATACATAAACACCTCTATCTCCACTGTTCTACCTGTTGTATACATAAGCACCTCTATCTCCACTGTTCTACCTGTTGTATACATAAGCCATCTATCTCCACTGTTCTACCTGTTGTATACATAAACACCTCTATCTCCACTGTTCTACCTGTTGTATACATAAACACCTCTATCTCCACTGTTCTACCTGTTGTATACATAAGCCATCTATCTCCACTGTTCTACCTGTTGTATACATAAACACCTCTATCTCCACTGTTCTACCTGTTGTATACATAAACACCTCTATCTCCACTGTTCTACCTGTTGTATACATAAGCACCTCTATCTCCACTGTTCTACCTGTTGTATACATAAGCACCTCTATCTCCACTGTTCTACCTGTTGTATACATAAGCCATCTATCTCCACTGTTCTACCTGTTGTATACATAAACACCTCTATCTCCACTGTTCTACCTGTTGTATACATCTCTACCTCTATCTCCACTGTTCTACCTGTTGTATACATAAACACCTCTATCTCCACTGTTCTACCTGTTGTATACATAAACACCTCTATCTCCACTGTTCTACCTGTTGTATACATAAGCCATCTATCTCCACTGTTCTACCTGTTGTATACATAAGCCATCTATCTCCACTGTTCTACCTGTTGTATACATAAACACCTCTATCTCCACTGTTCTACCTGTTGTATACATCTCCACCTCTATCTCCACTGTTCTACCTGTTGTATACATAAACACCTCTATCTCCACTGTTCTACCTGTTGTATACATCTCCACCTCTATCTCCACTGTTCTACCTGTTGTATACATAAGCCATCTATCTCCACTGTTCTACCTGTTGTATACATAAACACCTCTATCTCCACTGTTCTACCTGTTGTATACATATGTTAAGGAAGAGAAAGTTCTATTCCCCCCCTCTCCCCTTTTTTTTTCTTCTTGTACCAGACTTTTGTCCTTTTTAAAAAAAACAACAACACAACCTACATAGTCTGTTCCCGCTGTTTAAAAGGCGGGTAGGAACTCTGCCAGGAAAGACTTACTGGAATGTTTGGTTTACAGATAGAATCACCTGCATTGTTTTATACTGTAAGTTCATTTCTCTCTCTGTCTCTCTCTCTCTGTGTGTGTGTGTGTGTAACCTATTTTTTCGCCCATTTATTTATTACACAGCGAATAGTGTCGTGTTTGTGTTGCAGGGTGTAACGCTGAATATATTCAGCGCTCGTCATGGCTGTAATTCTCCCTTTGTTGTTGTTGTTGTTGTTGTTGTCACTTTGACCTCCCTGCCGGCATTGTCCATTAAACTTTGATGATCACTTTCACAAGTCTCAACACATCTTTCACAATTTACACACAGTACACGATCTGATCCAGTCCTGCCCCACCCACCCCCACCCAGGTACGGCTACGAGAGTAGGGAACTAAAGGGGGAGCGCGTCGTATTGCGATAGTTGCCATTCCTATTGACTTGACTACTTGGCCGGATGGCCCCCCCCCCTAAAAGTATATGGGGCCCCTATGTCAATCGATTATTTACAGTCCCCCCCACCATTCTTTTCAAGTGGTTATTATGTGGGCCCCAGCACGCAGGTGTGCCCGTGTGTGTGGGTCGGTGGGGGCAGGGACGGGACAATACTGGTTAAGGGGCTGTCCATTAATTACGTCAACAAAATAGGGGGGGAGGGGGGTCAGAAAATTGTTGACAAGGGGGGGGAGGGAGATCAAGAAAAGTTGACGTCAACAATGTTACTTTTTTTTTAATTTAATATAATTACTTAATAAAGGAAAATTAAGCAGCGTTTGTAGTCTTTGCCACATAAACATTTTGGAAGCCATCTTTTTAGGGGGGGGGGGTATCAAATGTTGACGTAATTTTATTGGGGGGGGTCTCTGGAAGTTTGACAAGTTGTTGACGTAAATAATGGACAGCCCCCTAAGATGACCCTGCCATTGCATATTACATCACACTGCATTAAATTTACTTTTTAGTTATATATAGCGTTATCACACACCAGCGAGTTAACCCGTGATTCACGATATTACGTGTATATATATATTTATATTTTGTGTCTATAAATAACACTCGTTGCAAGATCAATGTGTCCAGTCACAAACGTGTTAATCTGAATGACATTGGCTGCAGTGTTATTTATGTGTTTATTGTGTTCTCGAACAATTTATAATTTATCGATAGCATGTTTTTGTTTTTTCTTTTCGCGATAAGCTGCGTGTACCGTGGCACAGAAAGGAGGAGGGCGGGGTGGGGGTGGCTAATACACCGGGGAAAAACATTGACCATGATTCATTTTTTTTAAACGGTTCAATGGTTTGTATTTTGTTGGAGTAGAAAATGTAGGGTCTAGAGAGGAGTGGTAAGCAGGAATCTTTCTCTTCTCTCTCTCTCTCTCTCTCTCTCTCTCTCTCTCATATATATATATATATATATATATATATATATATATATATATATATATATATAATTGAAATATATTTTATCTCAGTCATTCATTCCTTATAAAACTTCAGCTTCCCGCACGCCCCCCCCCCCCGATTGACTGGTGTTTTGTAATATTGTTGTCATTAATTTCTCCTATCGGGCCCTAGTACACATGATGACATATAACGATGTAAACAACAATGGTGAAGAAGTGGTGGTACCGTGGAGTGGGGGGGGGGGGTCGGGCAGCTTTCTAGCGGTGAGAAACTCGTGTGTCACGTTTCGGGGTCAAACATGTATCTCTGTGTAAAATCCCTTCTACGGCGGTATTCTTGTTTGTTTATTGACCGTTTGTTTTTAAATATCCGTACAGTGGATACACACACTACCTCTTGTTTATTCCACAACAGCCACCCTCTCTGTCGCTGTCCCCCCTCCCCTCCTCGGACTCTACCTCCCCTATCCCCCACAATCATTCAATTAGTTCCCCACGCAGAGCCGGCCAGTGTAGCGGCACTCAGAAAGGCGGAAAGAAGAGAAAAAGAATTCGATTCACCAGCTGGTGTGATTCGCTGAAACAAGGCTGTGCTATTTATAGACGTTAACCTAGTTTTATATTTGAAAAAAAAAAAAAAACGAGGTCACGGGCTGCCTGTAAATTTTCCATTCATATGCGTCGCCGTGTTTTTAGAAGGATGGACTGATTTTTCCCCCACAGCTATTTATTTACATGTATTTGTGGGATACTTTGTACCCGGTGAGTTTTTATTTAAATTTCACGTCCTATTTGTTCCTACACGTCTGCCAGTTTATTTATGAACGTAAATGTTTTTTTTTGAGTTTGTCCGGCTTCACAACAAACCCGTCTGTTATATAGTAATATACGTATGTAGTTTGATGTAGAGAGAATGCTAAGAATTCACTCGTATTATATATAAAAACGCAGGCCAAATGTGTACGTTCAAATGTCTAAACGTAAGTTACTAAACATGTAAACACACAAAAAAATCTCGCCTTGTTAGTATTATAGTCGCTTTAACCTTTATTTGTGTGTGTGTGTATGTGTGTGTGTGTGTTACATTACTCGGTGTGCTGTAGTTTTAAATTCACTTGTTAGTGTGGTTATTTAATTTTCAAAAAAAAAAAAAAGAATTATTGTGTTACTCTTAAAAGTTGTTTTTTTTTAGTATCACTGTTGGCTTCATGTTTTCTATTCCATTTTTTTAAATCTCAAAATGATCAAAATGACTGCTGTGATATCTTTCTCCATACCGCCAGACGTTGTTTTGTTGTGTGTTTTATTGATTTTTTTACCTCGCTGATCGATATGTGTTATATAGAATGGTGACCCCGGACTGTTAACTGTTTATCTCGTTTAAAAAAAAACCTGAAAACACCGACTGGTTCGTAAATAACAGTGTCCTAGACGATGTACTGTAGGTGAAACTTGTCTTGGTGTTATGACTAGACACAAGCGGTCATCGTGGGTCTGATATCAGGAATCCAAACAGTGCTGCCAATTTGGATATTTTTTTTTTTTATATCCAGTAAAAAATATTTTTTGGGGCCATCTAGATCAAAAAATTGTGATCAGAATAAAAAAAAATGTGGATTTTTTTTCATGAATTTGAAATGCACTTTAATTATTGGTTGTTATAATTCTGTATATTTCTCATCAATTAAAACGGTGTCCGCCCTCTAGATGTTCTTAAGGATTCAAATCAGAATCGGCCTTAGCACACTGTGAATCGGCCTTATAGCACACTGTGAATCGGCCTTATAGCACAGTGCGGGGCGGATGTCTTTGTAAACATGGTTCAAGTGATTTCAATATCAACATTTCTCATAGCACCCCCTTACCTAGGGCGCCGGGCCTGCAGCCGGTGTCCCATTTGGCATTCTCCCCCACCCCCCAATGGGATCCGCCACTGATTCTAATAATTAACTAGGAAGTGATATCAAAGGTCAATTGACGGCCATTCATATAGTGTTTAAAATGACAATTCATGAAGGTTCTACCCACCAATAACCCAATGGTACATACTGTATGTAAGGGGCAAAACTCTTCTTAGTGACAGGCAAACTATGAAGCGGCCAAGCCACCCCCACCCTACCAATAGCCAAAGATGCCCTTTTCCCAGTACCAATTCAAATCAAAGTTATGTTTCAAGTGTATCTATCTACACATACGTTTTACCAGTGCTCCCCAGATACATGCACCCTTTAAGCCAATGTCTAGATCCAATAGGGACCGGCTCTGAGTGTGTGTGTGTGTGTGATAACATTGTCAACATTACTGGTTGTTGTTTTTTGTACATCTCAATCTCTATCATCATTGTAGGCTACTTGATTGTTTTGTCACTCTCGTGTGTGATAACATTGTCAACATTACTGGTTGGTTTCTGTACATTGCATCTGTCTTCATTGTAGGCTCCTTGGTTGTTTTGGTCACTCTCGTGTGTGATAACATTGTCAACATTACTGGTTGGTTTCTGTACATTGCATCTGTCTTCATTGTAGGCTCCTTGGTTGTTTTGGTCACTCTCGTGTGTGATAACATTGTCAACATTACTGGTTGGTTTCTGTACATTGCATCTGTCTTCATTGTAGGCTCCTTGGTTGTTTTGGTCACTCTCGTGTGTGATAACATTGTCAACATTACTGGTTGGTTTCTGTACATTGCATCTGTCTTCATTGTAGGCTCCTTGGTTGTTTTGGTCACTCTCGTGTGTGATAACATTGTCAACATTACTGGTTGGTTTCTGTACATTGCATCTGTCTTCATTGTAGGCTCCTTGGATGTTTTGGTCACTCTCGTATGACACCACATTGTAAGGAGATCGGTAATGTCAATATTTTTTCTTGAAACTAACATACAGTGTAATTTTTTAACAGGGCTCAAATAATCAACACACTTGTTATATATTTCTTCCTTGTATGACTATAAGTATTAGTTTGACTCAAGTGCGTTCACACGGTGGTAGATATCTCTTCCTTTTAGTCAAAACACTGGTATAAAAATATTTCTGACAGTTGCGAATAGTATGTATAGTTTTAGTGGTCAATCACCTAAGATATGACTGGTGACTAAATCTTCACTGTTGTATTTTATGTCGTATATTCTCTCTTCCCCCCCCCCACTAAGTTCTACCTGGGCAGTAGTGACAGTCGGTGCACCTAGTTTTATTCTTATAGCATAGGTGGTTGTAATGTGCCAATGTCAAATACAGTTGCGTGATACTTGTTTCAAATGGGTCTGTGTTATTTTGATGTCAGATACAGTTGCATGACACTTGTTACAAATGGTTCTGTGTTATATTGATGTCAGATACAGTTGCATGATACTTGTTACAAATGGGTCTGTGTTATATTGATGTCAGATACAGTTGCATGATACTTGTTACAAATGGTTCTGATATGGTTGTATTGCAGAATTTTTACTTTTTAAAAAAAAAGTCTTCGTATAACAAACATTTTTTTGAATTTTTATTAAACCTTTTTTTTAACTAAACGTGATCGTATTCAATGGTTTAAATGTGGGAATAGATTTACCTTCTATCTATCTGTCTATCTATCTGTCTGTCTGTCTGATCTAACCTATCTATGCTAAAAACCTCAGTGTTGGTACCATAACATATCACAACACATTACAACTACATAGTGACGTAGGTCTGTTGAGTTGAAGTCGAACAGCCAATCAGCTTGTGATCGAGAGAGAGAGAATGGTACAGTGGAAGTATTGAGGGATAGTACTGGAAACAATACATTCACTATGTCTGTTTGAGGGGACGGATGGACTTGTGGGAAATCGCTCGTCTGTCAACCCGAGAGACTCGGGTTCGATCTCTCTATTGCACTAACGGCTATGTTGGTGATGAAAGGAGGGCACTACAAAAACAGTACTATAATGTTTTTACAAGATCTAAGAGACAAACCAATACAATGTCGTGCATATTATAAAGCCAGAAACTTTTCCTCTGATACATTTATAACAGTAATTAACAAACAAAATCTTATACCAAGAGCACCCCTCCTCTAGCCTTCTACCCCCCCTCCCCACCGGCGGCGGAACGAAATATTTTAAGGGGGGCAAGCCAAAATTCAAGGGGGGGCGCCGCCCCCCCCCCTTGAAAATTTAAGGAGGGGCAAGACAAAATATGACCGAAAGACAAATTTTATCCCCTTAATTCTATAATAGAATATAGTAATTCTGTAGCAAGTATTTAATCGATATTATAAAATAAATTTTATATTAAAATAAATAAAAATGAAAATTGAGCACTTTTGTCGTCATCTGATTCGTAATGTTAGTTTGTTTACAAATTAAATAGTGAAATTAGATCAGAAAATTACTGATAATTATCATGAATGATGATGAATATGAAACAGGAAACGGGAAACTAAATAAACAAAAAGTAATTTATGAAAAGATAATAAATAATTGTATTTTCTTTAAAAATTACATTTGCCGTCATTCGGTAGATGGCAATACTTCTCTATACTTATAAGACGCATTTGCTATCTGTCTGTTTCCTTAAAACTCAAGATCCAGACAACCAAATAACGTGAAATTTGGTACACGCGGTGGCACAACCGGGGGAGGGGCTTGAGCCACCCCCCCCAGGCCAAATCATCAATACATAATTTACGTTATAAAGTTACAAAAAAGACTGTTAAACTGTCAAACTGTCTTTTTCAATATGTGAGTCCCCCCCCCAAGCATTTTTTGCTGGTTGCGCCACTGGGTACACAAATTACATGGGAATGTTCTTAAACAGGTTTCGTTCCATCTCAATGGGTACTATAATTGTAATTAATTATTTTGGATATCAAAGACATGAAAATTGGCAAACTTTTACCCCGATTTCAGGTTTTACGAGCTTCTCTCCCACATAGCTAACTTACTATAAATATGATCGGTACGGGGAACCAAATATCACATTACTTACTACATATTACAATCCATTCCTTCATCCATAGGAATTGTCATCTTTTGATACAGTCATGCCTAAGAGGGAGGTAAAGAGGGAGGGAGGGAGAGAGAGGGGGAGGGAGGGAGAGAGGGAGGGAAAGAGGGAGAGAGAGGGAGGGAGGAGAGGGAGAGAGGAACTGCCAAAAATGTTGTGTATCACATTGCTTTAAGATAATTGTACCCTTTCATTGCATGTAAATAAACCCTTTTTCACGCGTCTTATTTTAAATGTTAATTTAACGTCAAATTACGCTTCTTAAATAAACAGAAAACATTATTTTAAACCCGGGCAAAGCCGGGTACTTGCAACTAGTTTTAAAATATGCCACAACAACTCTCAATAATGTGATTACTGTAAAAAGTCAATTAATTATAATTTCTTTCAAATATTTAATTTAAGAAATAAATCAAATGAATTATGAAAATGAAACATATAAACTAAAATGAATTACAAAGTTAAAAAAAGAGTTAAAATTTTAGGGGGGCAGACTGGAAATTGGCGGGGGCGCTTCCGCCCCCCTTAAAAGTTATGGGGGGCGCTGCCCCCCCCTGCTCCGCCGCCAGTGCCCCTCCCCCTTATGGCACCTGCCCTGTGAGTAGAAAAGGAACCAACTGGATTGAATAGGGTGTGTGTGTGTACGATTGTGTCCCATTGCGCCAGTTTTTTTTTTTTTAAAGTTCCGGGCGATACACTTTTGTCTGTCATGTCGATGTCGAGAAGTGAGAGGACTTGTAGCCAGGCGATGAGGCATTTGTCTTGCAGCGACCGAACTGACTGGAAGCACTGGGGGAAAAGTTCATTGGTCTTTTTGTAATATAGCAGATAAATAGCGGGGATATAAATGAGTAAGTTGTACTTTAATTACTACATGGACGTTTTATTTGTTCCGTATTTTTGTTACGCGCTTCAATTTTTTGTTTGGATTTATTTTTAAAAACAACAACAAAGAGACTTTGAACTGAATACACGACACATACAGTGAACGCTTTATTCGGTTGTTGCCGTTTTTTTTCGTCCTTGTCTATAGTGTTATTTATAAAACGAATGCTTTGATTTGTGTTAATGTTTAACGATTGGTCCCCAACGAAGATGTTCCTGTGTGTGTCCGCTGTCACTGCGAGATTCAGTCTCTGCTGCGATATCCCCGTGGATTTGAAATTTTTTAAACTCAGAATGTTTTTGTTTCGTTTCGTTTTTGTCGTACACATTTTCAACTTTTTTTTAGCCCAAGGGCAGGTACAAAAAAATTGCAACACATCCCCCCCCTCCCCCTTTCCCAAGGAAACTATCGTCGCGCCGTTTATTATTTTTCTTGGATATAATTTGTTAATTTCTAATGAGTACTCAGTTGTACTGTTTACTCTTTCATTGTTACCCACTTAATTTCTAATGAGTACTCAGTTGTACTGTTTACTCTTTCATTGTTACCCACTTAATTTCTAATGAGTACTCAGTTGTACTGTTTACTCTTTTATTGTTACCCACTTAATTTCTAATGAGTACTCAGTTGTACTGTTTACTCTTTCATTGTTACCCACTTAATTTCTAATGAGTACTCAGTTGTACTGTTTACTCTTTCATTGTTACCCACTTAATTTCTAATGAGTACTCAGTTGTACTGTTTACTCTTTCATTGTTACCATATTTGTCGGTCGTCACCGAACTCCCCCCTTCCACCCCACACCTTCCTGTCTATGCAGTGTCCTAAGCTTGGCCCCCGGGGGGGGGGGGTTTAACCTCCTCGTTACGTTGACCAAGCACACATACACACCAGGGCTTCGTTTGGATAATTGACTCTGTACCCTTCCATGTCCAGTTCTGTTCTGAACGCCAACGGCTTTGCTGCTTAAGGTTAGGGGGGGGAGGGGAAGTCTGGAATATTTTATCTCTGGCACCACCGGTAGAGCTTACAGCTGACCGTGACATTAATCTGGCCGTGCTGTTTTATTTTTTGTTCTGTTCACCTGCTGATCTATTTATAGACGTTGTGTCCGATCCTGTGTTTCTGGCGTTGTAGATAGTGAGCCCCTTTTCTGTTCAGGGCAGCCGCCCCCCCCCCCAGGTACCGCTCCTGACGGGGGGAGGGCCTCGCGATACGATATTCTTTTGTCACCTAAGTTGGGTTGTTTTTTTTAAGCCCCCCCCCCCACTATGACACAAACGGCTTTTGTTGTTATGGCTCATTCATACAATTGGCAATATTTATAAAACAAACAAAAAAAAAACGGGGGGGAAAAAGGGGTGTGGGGTGGAGGGGAGCTTACAATCATTGTCTTTTTTTTTTGTGACATGTCTGTCTATCAGCTCCAAGTATTTATTCCCCTTGGATAACTAGTCAGATCTAAGTCTTCCTTTCCAATTCGCCATTAGTCAAGGGTGGAATTTTTCACCACTCCAACCATTTTTTTTTTGGCAAAGGTAAAGGCGTGGCATTTTTTCAGATTCCGTCTTATGGGCATTGCTAACACGAGTTACGCCACAGGGACGATGCCGGAGCTTTTTTTTTTTTATATACCAATTACGATACAATTCTTCTCTAAAAATAAACCGATTGAATTCCCTAATGTGATCAACAGAACGAATATACATTTTTTGAAGTCTTACGAGAAATCGAAAAATTGTGATATACGTGATCCGGACTCCGAGAGCCGAAAAAAAAGTAGTTCCAATATTTCCAGCTCCCGATTCCTAAGAATCGACCCATCACTTTTTTCACACGGGATAACGTTTGAATTCTTACCGGTCAGACTTGATCTGCATTTGATAACACGTCTGATATTTGATCAAAGTGTCTATACCCAGCCATTTAATACCGGTAAAACGTGTCTTTTTGTCAGCTCAGTGACTCTATTCCCATTCGATAACATGACTCGGGGTATTTCTTAGACTTTATTCCCATTTGATAACATGACTCGACATAGATCTGAGACTTTATCCCATTTGATAACATGACTTGGTGTAGTTCTTAGACCTAATTCCCATTCGATAGCATGACTTGGTGTAGTTCATAGACCTTATTCCCATTTGATAACATGACTTGGTGTAGCTTTGAGTCTTTATCCCATCCTATAACGTGTCACGTGGGAACTTGTAGAAAACACAATCGAACAGTTTTGACTCTGCTATTCATAACGCCATTATATAATTTCGTTTATAATTGCACAGTGTTACATTGATTATCACCCGGTGCAGATTTTCTAAGCACATTTTTGTTTACCAGGTATTTAACTGTACAGACGTCGAGCTTTATTTAGACAGACAGACAGAGTGACAGACAGATAGATGTATAACCAGGAAGAAACTGCCCCCCCCCCCACCCACACTTCTATTAAATCGATTCCTGTCGGGGAGTTAGGCCGGCTCGGTTACCGTGTGTGCAGAGCTGTGCTGTGTCTTTACCCGTTATAATTATATCGATTACGCCACCCTCTTGACTTCTTAAACGCAAGCTACAACAGTGATAATATTAATGCAGTGGACGTCAACACTCGATTTGTCTTAGCGCGAGGAAAAGGGAAGGGGGGAGGGGGCTACGGCTGCTGAAGTTGTAGTTGTTTTTTTTTTGTTAGTAAATATGTACTAGTACTGTAATACCTCTAAACTAAAATAACTTTGAATCCGAAAAGAATAATAATAATAATAAAGAATTTGCTGTATAATCCGAATTCTCAGTTTCATTTGATTCATAGGTCAGGGGGAAAAAAAACAACTGATTCATAATTATTTGAAATTCGGCGGTGATTATAGGAAGGGATAAGTGTGGTTCCTGGTGAATCATTATACTTTTTAAAAAAAATGTATATTCCTACTATTAATTCTCAGTATACTGTATCATTACTGATGTTTTCCCTAATGTATAAACTATATTCTTAGCCTACTATTATTTCTCAGTATACTGTATCATTACTGGTGTTTTCCCTAATGTATAAACTATATTCTTTTACCAACACATCAACCCGGAACAATATGTTTTTTTTTTCATTTTGTTTATGTAGTTTAGAAAGTGGTGTGATTTTTGTTTTGTTTAGAATAAACTCATTCTTTCAATTTTATTCTTTCCATCGGTAAATTGTGCTCGACCTTTTTCTGTTGTGAACACTGGTCTATTTAGACATCTCATTCCACTTGTCTCCACTTGTCTATTTAGACATCTCATTCCACTTGTCTCCACTTGTCTATTTAGACATCTCATCCCACTTGTCTCCACTTGTCTATATAGACATCTCATCCCACTTGTTTCCACTTGTCTATTTAGACATCTCATCCCACTTGTTTCCACTTGTCTATATAGACATCTCATCCCACTTGTTTCCACTTGTCTATATAGACATCTCTTCCCACTTGTTTCCACTTGTCTATATAGACATCTCATCCCACTCAATCTTTTCAACTGACAGTTCCTCTTTTGCTTACAGTAAAATGAAGCGCATATACTAATTATAATTATCGCAGGAGAGGGTCGGGCATTTTTTTTTATTTTCGTATTTGCGGGGGAGCCGAGAGATCTGAAAATCGCACTTTAAATTAGTCATGTGTTTTTTTTCCCTCTTTGTTACACGACGCTCGTAAATATCTGTTCATATTATAAATCGTCTTTTCCTCATTGCCGATTGCGAACCTATATTTGTGTGTGCGTGTGAAATAGTTGAGACATGTTTATAATATTTTCCCCGTGCAATTTTTTTTCACTTTGATAATGGCGCCAAACTGGAATGTCTGCTCATTGCAGCACACGCTATTTCATTAGGGGAATTTTTAAACACGTTTTTTTTTTTCATTTTTTTCACTCTCGTGTCATTTTTAACATTCCTTTGTCTGGTGCGCGATAAATTTGAACAATTTTGTACTAAATGTACATCAGGTGAATGTTTTTTTTTTCTATAATCTTTATGTTGAAATACTTCTGACTGATAGATTCTTCTAAGAACGAATTCTCACTCCGGCTGTGTTCAGCGATAATTGATGGGGTTAAATTGTTGTAGGAATTAAAAGTTTGAAATGACGTTGTTGACCAGGTTGTTGACCAGATAGCGCAGTGATATCATCTTGCTACTGTAGGGTACGTCTGCTTGTATACCATGACTCGACACTTTAGTAAATGGGCATTACTTGCTGTCTGGCTAAGTGATTACCTCACATTTTGTTGACAGCATTGTTTCGGTTTTTTTTTTTTTCTTTCTGTCGCTCTCACATTTAAACAACAAGAAATGCTGTGTCACAAGACAAAGGTAGCAAATGTCATCCAATCTCGGAGGGGGAATTATTGTGTCCATCGGCATCGAGATATAAACGTGAAGTCTGTCGACATGTCTTGATTATGCGCAAGTCGAACAAAGAAGTGAAAAAGGCAGTTAAAATAGTGAGGCACTTGATAGACACGCACAATTCTGTATCGATAGACAAACTTTCGCTTGCACAAAATGTATGTCAATCACTCAGTTAGTCAGGTCACAAAAAAGCATTTACGTTTACAGTTTTTGAGTTTTAAAAACGTATGTGGCATTAATTGGCAGTATTGGCCTTCTCTTTCCCTCTTCTTACTATTTGTCTTTTTTTTTTAATAATAGTAAAAATTAAATATTTATTATATAATGGCATATATTTATCATTTAGACATTCATTCTTTTTTTAAAATCATAAATGTCTTTTCCTTTCAGTTTAACTTATGAAGTAACCTTGCTACAAGTGAAGAGCACATTTTAAGACATTGTTTTAAACTGAAGACATTTTATATCAGAAGAATCCAGAACTTTCAATAATTTTTTTTTTTTTTTGAGGTTACTTATCTAGAAAAGATTTTCATAAAATAGTTTCTTATAGCGAGGAATGGAAAATGTTCACAATGCCATAGCATGGTATCAAAAAAAGGTAAGTTAACTTTAACTTGAATAACACTTAGCTGAATAGCCCCCTTTTATTAGTTTAGTGTTTCAAAGCTTAAAACAAGATTGACTAACAAAAGCTCACTAGGCTTAATTTAATGCTGTAAGTAAACTTTTATGTGTATCTCTACATCAAGTTTAGTCTTTATATTTTTTAAAGTTATTTTATGTAGGCCATATATATTTTTTTTTACCAGATTGGATCTTATGACAAACAACTTTGGGAGCAGTCGGTTGAGAAAAAATTACAAAAGGTAAACTCATTACACAGTTTTTAAAGAAATATTGATACAGTTAAATTGTAACATTTTTTTGTAGCCCAGTAGCTTTTGTAAGAGTTGGTTTTCAACTTTGAAACAAAATATTAAACATGTGTATTTCAATGAAATATGTAATGGATGTTTGAGTTTGTATTTTAATTCTCCCATACTTTTTCTTTAGTGCTATCAGGTGGGTGCATTGACATATTAATTTAAACTTTATGTAAACCATTAAGAATAATTGTTTTACCTATTTTGTATCTCTCTTCACTTACAATCTACCATTACTTATTCCCAGCAACCTCCATTTGTTCTGCACAATGCACCTCGTAAGAAAGTGCGCTTAAAGACAGAGTATATAGATGTTGATTTGATTCGAGGTTTGTATAGAAAGAATAAAAGATTTTAACAATGTTTATTCTTTTGGTTACACATAATAACAATATACAGATACATTTATGTAACCCCAGGTATATTTCTTTTAAGGACATGCTTATTTTTCAAAAATTATTCTTGCATATATATAATTTGTTATTAAAATTCATTCATTGTTTGCTGTAAGGTTCCACCTTTGCCAAAGCCAAGCCACAAGTTCCATGGGTTTACATCACAAGGAAAGCTATAGCTCGTGTTTTATTTTTCCCATTTTACTACAACTGGTAAGTCAAATCTAAATTTGGCAACATTACGTTAATTTATTCTCTGTTCATTACCCAAAACAAGGGCTGCTAGTACTAGCTTTTAATAATCATTATTTGATTTTAAAAGAGATTTTTTGAAGATACATTTTACGAATCAATTACAGTGGATTTTTTTTTCGTCAGAAAATTACTTTAATAAGTTCTTTTATTACGTGAAGACTTTTCTATGAAATGTGTATGTTTTTGTTTTTTTTACCGACATTTTAACTAACCTGTTTTATTATGATACCTTAGGTGGGTGCACCAGACTTCCAAACAGCTCTACGCTGTGCTCTTGATTCTATACATACTGCAAGTGGTCACCATTATTGTATACCTTCGTAATTTTGACCACAGCATTATGGAAGATGTAAGTTATAGTTTTCAGATTTTGTTTTTTAAATTTATAGTTGATGCAATCAGTTTCAAATTGACAATTATTTATAATTTTTAATTGACAGAATGTTTTACCTCAGCTTTTATACCAAAACAGATTTAAATTTCATTATCTATATTTCTATGCAAGATGCTTTTTTGTAATTTACTTAAAACTCCATTTTCTGGACTAAAATGTTTTCTTTCATTATTTTTTTTAAATTTATTTCAGGAACTCTCTTTTACTGAGGTCATACTGCCAACAATTTTGATGTTTTTATTGTGCCTAATTCACTCACAAACTGTGTTGGCTCACATCAATCATAAGCCACCAAAAAGAACTAAGAGCATTTCTGGGTAATCACACTTTTACAGCTTGTACTTTTTTTTTAGTATCTACTGTAAAAAAAAAAAATAAAAAATTCTATAATACAATGATTTGCAATGTTCCATCAAGCAAAAGTTAAACTAGTACTGTTATATTTCACTTTCTTTGATTTAGAAAAGTAAAAACTTCCAATTATTATTTTTAAATTTGACTTTAATTAAAAGATGAACAATATTCCTTAAATATTGAGCAACATTCCTAATTGTCTTTTCCATTGAAATTACGGCTGATAAATAAGGACTCCATACTTCCATGAAAATTTATTTTTCCTCTTTTATATAATACATAGTTTCACAGCAATCAATTTTTATGTTGCCCAGGGTGATCAGGAAAGCCCGTCCTAAAAAAGTTCAGCGCAAAGGACGTTCATCAGGAAACAACAGCACATGTGCAGAAGATGGCTGCAATACAGATACATCCAAGCCACCATCAGCAAACTTAACGGCTTCAGAAGCTAAACATCAGGTTTCTGAATTATCCCAGAAAACTCAGGATGCCCCATCAGCAGCTTTGGACATGGAAAAAAATCTAATGTCTCGGTCTGTGAGTGACTATGACCTTAAGCCAGTCACCAGCTCTACTCAGAATGACACAAGCCATGTAAATCATCGGCACATCAATGGTCTGTCTGCGAAAGATGTTCAACCCAGGGCACCCAAAGTCCAAAAAGAGTGCAAACATGAGTCTAGTCCACCTTCATCGAAGCAGTCTAGCCAGGCCAAAGCAGAAGAGAATCAAAACATTTCTGCTCCTACCTGCAACGGTTGGGGGCCGAGCTTAAACTCACTGGGGGCACATAAGTCTGAATTCAGCTATAACTTGCTGAACAACTTACCTAACCTACTGACAGTTGAGAAAGTCTGTCGAGACCCCAGTGTTCTCAGTGACCATTATGACACAGAAGACGGCGACAACGATGTGGGTGTCAAGACAAAAAAACAAGAAACACTTCGATGCATCCACATGAAAAACCTTGCTGTTTCCAGTGGAGATGCTGTTAGAACTGACCCCAAAACCAGCACAGATTCTCATATTGTGGATGGTGCCTGCTGTGATTTTGTTGACTCATCCCATAAGCATTCGCGCACAGAAAGGAATTCTTTTAAAAGTGCCAAAGAAAATTGCTTCTTTAGAAAAAGTCAGAATGGATTGAAGTCAGGAAAAATGATGCACATAGTCTGTAATTGCATTGATATTAAACCGGACCTAGCATCATGCCCAGAAGCAAACATTTCTTCCATATGTGAATGCAGAGATAATTTAAATATCCCTAACCATAAAGAAGAGTTGGCACTTGTTGGCACGCTCAGAACGCTTGACCAGACAACTGATCAAACAATGCCACTTTGTTCCTGTCATGACAACAAATCTGTGCCTAGCAAGTGTTCTCTTATGAGTAAACCTGCTTCCAGCTCCACTAGTGGGATAGTCCATGACTGTTCACCTTTAAAGCACGACTTAAAATTAATGAAGTCATCGTCAGCCTGCGAGCAGAACTCAGCATTAAAACACTGTCTCCCCTCCAGCAATACATCTGGCAAAATTTGTGTTTCTTGCAATGGCTTAAAGCAAGCAGATAAGATCTTAAAGAATTACCATGTGAAATTTTCTAACAATCATATTAGTGAACCAAATGTCTCACATAGTTGGCCAGATGTCATCACTCATGGACAGTTAAATGACAGCCAATCCAAGGATAAGGACTGTGGCTGTCACTTGCAGCCTAAATTCACTATGTCAGACACAGATTCTCAGCTGCATCAGTTTTCAGAGGTCTTTGTCCAGGAGCTTCTCAACGAGGAAACCCTTCGAGAAATGAACTGCGGCTCGCTCCTGGTGCACTCTGACCTGGAAAACTCGTCATCTTCTTTTAGCCACTTCTCGAATTCATCCTCGTCGATTTCCTCTCTGTCATCGTCGTACAGGGTTTCAAACCTTGATCACATTCCTACCCCTTTGCCGTCCTCTTTGACTGTGTCAACGACAGGGCTTTGCTCTGATTTGCCAGAAGACTCCTCCCAGCCCACTTTGTCGTCTGAAGCAGGATTTGACAAGAAAATAGTCTCTGCTGACATTGACATACATAAAAGTGATATTCTTGATGAGAGCTTGGAGCAGATCAACTTGTCTGATGGAGAGAGGCCGTCTGATGTCTCTAATTACAATCCATCAGACTCTGATGCAGAATCCGATGTCCCAGAGAATGCAGAATTAGTGAACAAGTTGGAGGAAAAGTGGAAAAAATTACGATTTCAAGAGCAAGATGCTTTAAAAGATGGTACGTTTTTCTAGTAATTTATTATTTTCAAGTTAATAATTGTAAGCTTTTTCTTCTTCTTTTATTAAGTAGTATCTTTATTATTTGTACATATATTTCATTTATTTTTATTGAATGGCTGCTGCACCAGGTTTTAAAACCATATAAATAGTACGACAAGTAAGAGTAAATTAACCTTACAATATCTACTTTATTTACTGTGTGTCCTAGTTGCTGAAGAAATAACACAGACTGCCTCAACTCAGCCTTCTACAACTAGTGCCAGTAATCTAAAGTCCGGGACTAAAAATGATCCCAATGGAGGCCCACGCTCAGTTGTGGGAATCTTGACAAGAAAGCCATCACCATTAAAAGACTTGGCACTTGGAAGAACAACAAATACAAATGCTGCAAACTCTTCTGGTAATGAATGTTTTACTGATTTGTGTAATATACCTTATTTACCTGATTAAATCTGCGTTGTATGAAGAACGAACTTATAAACTCTTGGCAAGAGTCCCATTCCTGTTTTTAAATAGTAATAAATACATGTACTATTTAAAGTCGCATACAGTAAATTTAACAAAATTTGATTACTAAAAGCAATGAAATAATAACTAAAACAACTGATAAACTCAATCTGCTTTTAAACTCTACATGTGCCATATGCAATGAGCCACATTTGGCCACCTTTTGTATAGAGAAATGTTTTGGGTATTTTTATGTCCTGCTGTATAAATAATTCAGAAAACAGATGCTAATTATAACTAATGTTCTATATATTCTCACCTTACTCATGTATAAGTTTGAACAGTTTTGCATCAAGATCTTTTGCAGCATTATTTCAATTTAAATACATGTCACGTCTACCATTGAACTTATTTCTTCAGGAAGTGACATAGATTTGATAGAGACAAGAAACCAACTTAGAAGACGACGACGTGCCTCTGGAACCACAGATAGTGGGGAAGGATCCAGGACAAGAAATGTTCCCAACACCCTGGGCCTTCGTTCCCAAGAATCCAGCGGTAAACACTTGAGCTCATCTGAAAATGAGACTGGTGGGCACACCCCAGAAGGCTCGAACAAAGTAAGTTCATTCTGGTCAAAAGCAGTGGAGACATGCAAAGGGACTGTACTCCTGACTTGTCATGCCTAACTAAAACTTGTGTGTTGCAGATTTTGTTTGAGCTCCCTGAATGTGACGATACTTTACATTGTAGAAAGATTTTAAAATAAAACAGTGGCAGTCTCTGTTGTAGCAAAATTAAAACAGGATGAGGAGATCTGAAACAGGTTAAAATTGGTATATATTCTCAACATGAGTTTCAATTTAAAACATTCTTCAGCTTCATAACAATACAAACTAGGAAAGCCTTCTGAATAGATTTTTTTTTTCTCAAATTTCTCTATGTAAACAATTCTTTATTGGCATTTAACTGTGGCAGCTATCAGTTTCATCTGGCTTTTTGAAAATTTATAAAGACAGACCAGTATTCTTTTAATATTTAAGCTAATCATTTCTCTTTTGATTTTTACAGCAGTTTTGACTGTATTATTTAGACTGATTTTTTAAATGTTTGATTTTCTTAATCATTAGAAAATTTCTTGGCGAAAGCCTTTTTTTTTATTTTTTAACTAATCTTTTTTTTTACTCTGGATGTGTTCAGGCTACAATGAGTTCTGAGGAATGGGAAGATCACATGCAGTCTGATGAGACGACTTCTTCCAACTACTCAAGTAGCTGTGGGAACAGTGACGACTCTGGAGATGATGGAGAAGAAAAAACTGAGTACACCACCAGCACCCTTCATGTCATTAACCTATTGCAGCCGGTAAATTCTTAAGTCAATCTTTTTTTTTATTTAGATTGTTTGTTTGTTTCTGATGAGTTTTTTTGGTCAATTTTTTTTTTCCCCCCACTCATGCCTTCACATTGTTGTTGTGTTTACTTCCTGTAGTAGTGATCCTGAGGTCATTTTTCTGTCATTGGATATTACGTTAAATATTTGTTATTATTACTTGCTTTGGCAAGATTGTAATTTATTTACGGGAGGTTGTAATTAAATTTTGATGGCCTAAACATTATGGGGTTTACAAAAAGAACAGCAAAAAAAAATTATTTTTAAACCTTTCAGTTTATATGTTATCTTTTTTTCCTGGGGTTATCAAGAGGTGAAAATACCTCAACACTTACTGAAGATTGTGTCCGTTATTGGTAATTTTTTTTATTATCAATATATTTTAAATAATTATTAACTCATAGAAAATTTGTTATCTGATACCGTATTGAGAGAACTTGAAATATTTTTATTTGTGGATGAAGGATTGATGTTCCATTTTTTAAACTGGTAAGGAAATTCAATAGATGACTTAAAATATAACAATAAAAAAAACACTACAACTTCCTGCATGCAGTTCTTAACTGTTACTTTTCAATAATCTATAATTATTTTAAAATTTGAAGGATGTTTTCATTTTAATTGTATTGATGAATTTTATATTTTCTTTTTGTTATTTGTTTTTCGTGTTTTTTTTTCCTGTGCTACGTAAATGTTGTTTGTTTCTGTTGTGTACATGTTCCCTAGTGAATGAGGATCTCTTAACAAAAATTATTTTTTTTTTTTTTAATTGTATTTTGGCATGTTACAATGAACTGTTTAGTTACATTTTTTTTTTTCTTTTTGCACTTTTTCCTCCCATCATTTTAAAGGGTTTGCAGCCTGGCTGCCTTCCTCATCTCATGCAGGTATTGTTCATTAATACTATAGAGTTAGACAGACATTTTTTTTTTACTAGCATGTTTCATATTATATTACAGCAGCTTATTAAGATGGATACAAAAACAAAATAACATTTCTGAAATTTTTAAAAAATCAGCTGCTGAATTCTATCATTTAGGGAATAATTCTTAACAACTGTACTAATTTAATCATTGGTCAGTATTTTTTTTTATATAGATGAAACTTTTTTGTTTTAATCTGGCTGTTGGTTTGATTTTAGCAAATTATACATTTAACTATCATTGCTTTCTGTATGTTGAGAATATATTGAAAGCAGGGCTGTCTTATGATAGTCGTGGCCCTCGGTCACGTTTTGCATTGAAAGGGCTAAGGGAGTTATTACTGTACTTATGTATCTGAAATTTTATTTTTAGACTATCGGGGGGTAGGTTTGTGGGCCTCTCGGATAAGACGGCCCTGATTGAAAGGACCTTGTTAAACTAGTAACTATGGTTATGGACACAGCAGCTTATTCAAGACTTTTGAAATATTATTGCTGCATTTTTTCTCTCGCTTTTTTTTTCTTCTCAAAACCCTGGTTTTAATTATTTTTACCCTTGTTTACCCATGTGTTACAGATTCTCAAAGCTATTTCAATTCAATTTATAAATATTTACTTTTTGAGTGTTCCCCCCCCCCCCCCTTTTTTATTTATCAAATTTTGTTTAAATTATCTTTTCACTTGTAATTTGTGTTTTGGCACTGTATTGTTTCTGTTTCCTTCAAAATGAAATATTCTCTTCAGTTTCTGAATGGCTAACCTGATCAGTAAAGTCTCTAAAAATGGATAAAAATGTTAATGTCCGGTTATGTTTTTCTCAGACTTCCAATGGAATGCTTCCGCCTGGTATAATGACCAATCAGAGCTTCACATTTCGCAAACCACAAGTCTGTACCAAATGATTTTTTTTTTTTAAACTTGTATCTTTTTGTTTTTTAGTTCATACAAGATGCTAGACATTATGCCAAATATCTTATGCTATAGTTTTGGTGTAGGTTCTTACTAAACTGAATTTTAAAAAAAAGTGCTAAAAAAATTATAAACATAATTAATTATATATATTTTTGGTAAATACTAAGCTAATCTACTAAAATATATTTTTTTTATTATTTTCGCTGTAGTTAATAGACAAATGTTTTAATCAGTAATACAAATCAGTGCTTCAATTTTTTCACATCTTATATATTTAACCTTTTTTATATTTTTCTTTCTGTGTTTATCCTGACTGTGTGCTTAAATAATAATTTATTACCATTCTCATTAAAGTTAATTTCTTGATGAAGTCACAAAACTTTTCTACATTCCTAGGGCTGAATCAATAATGCATCTTAATACCTTTAATAATCTGTTTGATTTATGGTTTAATAAATCTAATCTTGCTGCGAGATTTAAAAAAAAATCATAAAAGTTTTAGCCATGTGTTGTTTTTTTTTAAAAAGATTGATCATATTCCGGAAAATAACTGGCATAGAATAAAAAAAAATAGAAACCTTGTGGGCTTTACTGTCTGGCCTTTTTTTTTTTTTCCAGATTTTTTTTTTTTTTACTTGTACATCTCTATTAAGTTTAAGAAAAGTTAAATCTTTATTAACAATATCCAAGGAAGTTTTTTTCTTTGGTGTCTTAACCTGTCACCTTTCATTACTGTCACTCTTAATCATTACTTTTTTTTTTCTTTTATCATTTTTTATATCTGCTGCAGATTTTAAATATGTAGGCTAAAAAAATTGTTTTTCTAAAATAAAATTACTTATGATATGCTGTAATAAAAAAAATAATCATATTTAAAAGTAACACACTATGTCAACTTATTGTTTCCCATGAAATTTAACAAAGCAGTTTTACTTGCATTTTAAAATTGTATATTTGTATGTTTCTCTTAGTACATGTATCAGCTATCCGATCACTTGATATATATCCTTTTTTTTTTCCCATAGTAAGTGCTTTATTTCTGAAGCTGTAAATATTTTATTGACTTTTAATTGAACTCTAATTGGAGCAAAAGGCTCATGACAGTGGGAAAAGCCTCTTAAGAAAAAAAATAATATTGTCATAAAAAAGGCTTGTAGTAAAATATAATTTAGAAATTTAACACTCATCTAAGTTGTGAACAAAATGATAATTACCTAACCTGTTTCAGAAAAATCATTGTCAGGTCCTTGGTCTGCGTAGTGCATTCAGCGGTTTTAATAATTGTGTATTAATATGTGAAACGTTTCTGTTATTTTTTTTGTCTGGAAATTTTTATTCCATATGTAAATGAGATGTGTTTTGGGGGGGGGGGGGGTCATGCATTTCACCGGCCTGAACAAGTTCAATAAATCCACAGATAGCGGCATATAATCGTTTGATCTCAAACAATTGTCAAAAGTCAAGTAGCCGCTGCTCAGATTTCTTACTACTGACATTCAGCAATGGTCAGCACAAGCTTATCCGTACTGACATAATGCTTAAGAACAGTGTTTCTCAAAGTGTGGGCTGGGGTGGGGGAATTCCAATCAAAAGATCAATCATCTAATAATGCTTTATTACAAACCTATTTCTCTATATGCCACAACACTATGTCTGTTATTCTCCAAAGTAAAAGTAAAGTTCCATATTTACAATTATGGTCCTTTTCTTATGCTTGGAGACTATATTTTTGATCTCAAAAGTTAAAGTAGAAATCCATATTTACAATTGTGGCCCCTTTTTAGAGTAGTTTTTCTTTAAAAGCTTTTTTTATGGTGGGTCGCAGTACTAGAACTGTTGTAAAAGTGAATGGTGAAACAAATACCACTGCGTTGGTTGTTGTTTTTTTAGTTAGTAAATTTTTAAATTGAATTTTCTGTTAACTGTTTAATAAAACCCTTCAAACTCTTCCCATTCATTTTTAATTTATGCTCATATAGGAGTAAAAGAAATCTACAATTTCTAGAGGATTTTTAACTACAAAAGCTTGTTTTTTCTCTCTTGATAACCAGCACATCTTTTTTTGTAAAACGACTGCTTGGGTTGACATCACATACCATGTGCTTTGTGTTGATACCACTTTAACTTTTTGGCTTTTTAAGAGTTAAAACAAGTGTAATCCATTATCTCTGCTAAGCTCGCATACACTCTTTTTTTTTTAATAGGTGCTGGAAAAAACTTCAACTTCTACCTGAAAAATTATGTCACTTTATTATAGTAAAAGATCAGATTCTGGCTAGTATTTTAAGTTCATCTGTGAACAAAACCAAAAGGCAAATGTGTGTTAGAAAGTTATGTTTATTAATGTCTTGTAAAGCTAAATCATTTTGTGATGAGTAAAAAAAATTGTTTTGATTATTTTCGCACATGCCCAAATGACTTTAAAGTATCTTGTTTTGAGTTATGATTAAGATCTAAAGTGTTTACGGGTTATTTGGGTAACAAAAATGGTTCTTTCGTTTTTTTTATACAATGTCTGATTTATATGTATAATAAACTTGAAATATATTTTCGATTAACTATCTTGCAGTGACATCTCATTTCAGCTCATCTTTAAACATTTGTGTAGGGACTATCATTTACTTACCTTTGAGACATTTTATTTTTATAACTTTTGATTACCGACATGTCATTGAATAGGTGAACTTGATTAGAAATGGCTAACAATAAAAGTAATTTAGTAAAAATAATTTTGCATACGAAACATTTGGTTCTTGCAAAGTACCTTGTGGGATCAATGTTATTTATTAATTTATTTTAGAAAAGTACTAATTTCTAGTAGTTTTGAGTGATTTTTGCATTTAGAACTTTTTTTTCATTTTGATTGCTCAGCCAATTGGTTAAAAATATGTATTGTGAAACCAAAAGCCTACCTACCAATTTAAAAAAACTCAATTTGATATTTTAAATCGCAATAAAAAGATTTTATAAATACTTGTATTGACATTCTAATTCCTTTTTTTTCCCCCCTTACAAATGAATTATTTTATGACTGTTATTCAGACGTTAGAATCTTATTTTGAATGAAATGACTCAACAAATATCATAGATCACAGTCCTAAATAAATTTAATCTGTATTATGGTTTGAAATGTCACAGAGAATACAGTTAATATATTTTATTTTCTTCAAGTTAATTTCTTTAGCTTGTTCATATTCAACTTAAGCTCCTATTTGCTAAAATATACTGAAAATGTATCCTTCACCTGCTGATTATACCTATATACATGGCTCAAAATATATTTGCTATTACTCTACTTAAACAATTTTTAAGATAATAGTATCATTGAGTTAATTTGATAATTTTTATCTAGAAATATTTAACAAGATAATTTACATAGTATTTAATGTTTTTAATTTATCATTTCAACATTTTACTTGTCTGTATATTACTCAGCACGTACACCATTGTTTTAATCTTAGTTTAGATTAATGTGTGTGAATCTATAGGATTAAATAACAAGCTTTTGTTTCATAAAGTTTTTTTTTCTCTTTAAATTTTGTGTCTATGTTGGAGGGTCAAGGCCATTATTTATTAAAGTTTTGCTTTTTGTTTTTCTACAGCAGAGTGGATCTCCTACCAGCTCAGGGACTATAACTCAGCCTGATAAAGGTGTGTAATATGAAAAAAAAATTTTGTTCTGGAGTTTTATTGTTATGTTGAAGGATGAATTGTTGCCAATTTTCGGATAGAATTGAATGTACTGTATTATTAAAGTATTTTTTCCCCCACTGTAGTGTCATGTGTCATCTGGGAGGGCAATGATTGCAAGAAAGTTGATTTGACTGCCTTGGACATTGGCTGGGCGATTATTGACAAAGTGGACAGCTTGCCGGAATCCTCAGACTATTTTCTGATTGGACTATTGTTCTCAATAATTATGGGACTGGTGAGCCTACTGTTTCACATCATTAGTCAAATTGTGGTTTCTTGTGTTAATTTTTTTGAGTCTTTTATCAATAGTAAAACTTAGGGTTCTAGTCTTAAGTTTTTTTTTAAGTTTGACATCATGACAATTGATTGTTTTTTATGTTTTCAGGTTCCTATTGTGTTTAGGATGTATGTCAACAAGGAAATGACTCGCTGGGAAGATTTATTCACTTGGTCAGGTATACTAGCTCAACTGTCAGAAGTGCCGAGTTTAATTTTCAACACTTATTCCTGGAGGTGGGTGCTGTCCTATCTATAGATATTTTAAGACGTAATAAGTGTAAAGGATAATCAATGTGGTTTTTTTTTATTATCATTAATTTAGCATGTAAACTTTCACTTGAATATAGACAGTTTTGTTGTATATCACATAGGAATGTTAGTGACAGTAATATAGAAATGGAATGTGACCCTCCCATTAATTATCCAAGGTTTCTTAAACATGAACAAATTAACTTTCCTAAGAATACCGCTGTATTTTATTTTTTTACCTTGATGAACTCATTCTTCAGTGGGATACAAATAAAGGCTGCCATTATTAGTATTGTGACATTTTATATCTGATTTACAAACTATTCCATATGTCATGGCCAAATTTTATTTGTAATTTTGAATATTAAATTTCAGTTCATTCTGAGTCACTTTGTCTCTAAGTGAATCACTCTGCAAGCACTACTGCTTCACCAAAACTTTCTTAGCCACCTATTATCTTACCAAAAAATATATTAGGATAACTCCTATTCACTGATGTATGTCAAATGTTTAGTTTTTGTTGATGTGCCCACAATTGTTTGAATTAGGTGGGCTTGTGTAAAATTGTTAATTTGAGGGGATGTTCACTGGGCACTCTCTAAAAAAAAATTTAAAGCTTACCATTTTCTGACAGACAATATCTGCTGATGCTAAATGGAATTCTTCAGAGGTTTTTCTTGAGTTTGATCTTCTTCTTTCTCTTGACTGTGGCAGACAGAACATTCAAACAGGTAAACATAACATTTTTAAATGTGTATTTTTCTAAATTAACCCTTTTGCTGCTGATTTTCTGTAGAGAATTATTTAAATCCTTTTTACTTTGAGACTGGTATTTTGTATAGTATGAGCCACTAGTAAAAGTGACTTTTTATACAGGATTTATCTCTTATGAATCTGTATTGAAGGCATAGATCAGTCATGCCAATGTATAAACTAGTGCCATCTCTCAGACTAGTAAAATTGGATGTTTTGAGCCAGTTTCAAACAGTTTTGAAAATGCCAAAGATAATGAAGTAATTTTCTTTTTGAATACTTAATAAAAAAATCTTGTGGGAACATTTATTAATAGAAATATTTGAACTGAAGCTCTATTTTCAGGTTTCTTCAGTTTTATTAAATTGCAATAAAGAATACAGCAAAAGGGTTGAAAATGATTGTTTACAATAGCCAATATTTGTCTTATTATTTTACTCCTGTTCAATTAATGAAATGTTTTTTTTCAATCAATTCACCAGACTGGATTATATATATATATATTTTTTTGTTTAGGACTAATTAAGCTAAATAAAATTTCCGCATTTTCTGTTTTCAGCGCCTGTTGTATGCCAAACATTTTAGTTACCTGACATCTTCCAGGAGAGCCCGTAAATTTGCAATGCCACATTTCAGATTGAACAAAGTCAGGAATATCAAAATCTGGCTGTCGCTTAGATCTTACTTAAAGGTATCCTAAACTTTTATTTTGCTTCTCACCTTGGACTTCCTGCCAATGTTGTACTCAGTGGGTTGAGGTTAGATCATTTTAATCTTAATTTCTTAATAATTTTTTTTATCAGTTTTAAATAAACAAAATTTTTAATTAATGTAAAATGTAATATATTTCTTATTACATTTATTACTACTTTGAACCCTAGGATCTTATACCTTCCCATCTGCTGAACTCCCCTTAATTACCAGTTTATACCAGTTTTACAGATCTTAAGTCTCAGCGAATTTCACTAATGCGGTAATAAGGATTCAGAGGGTTAATTTGATGTTAAAACTAAGTCTTTTAGTTGAATGCACTACATTTTTTTAATACAATTTTCTATTCACTGATTGATAAATAAAAAAAAACAACCAACTGCGACATCTGACTGACCTATTTGTCTTTGTTCTGTTCAACAGCGTCGTGGACCTCAGAGATCTGTCGATGTGATTGTGTCTGCAAGTTTCATGTGTGCCATCTGCACAGTCTGCCTTATTTCACTGCAGGTGAGAATATAGACCAACTAAAATAAATGGACAGCGCAAAATAAACTAAACAAAATGGTTCATTCCTCTTAATGTATAAAATAAACTAAACAAAAAGGTTCATTCCTCTAATGTACAAAATAAACTAAACAAAAAGGTTCATTCCTCTAAAGTACAAAATAAACTAAACAAAAAGGTTCATTCCTCTGATGTACAAAATAAAATTAACAAAAAGGTTCATTCCTCTAATGTACAAAATTAACTAAACAAAAAGGTTCATTCCTCTAATGTACAAAATAAACTAAACAAAAAGGTCCATTCCTCTGATGTACAAAATAAACTAAACAAAAAGGTTCATTCCTCTAATGTACAAAATAAACTAAACAAAAAGGTTCATTCCTCTGATGTACAAAATAAACTAACCAAAAAGGTTCATTCCTCTGATGTTCACTTTATGAGGAGAGATTTTTTCATTACTAGAACCTACAAAACTATTTCAGGCACTTTTTTTTATAAATATATATATTGCTCTTTCCTGAGACTTTGACATGAAGTTATTTAACAGATAACATAATGTTGTGAACATTCTCAAATTGGGCTAGAGATCTCGGTAAGATAATTGTTTCATCAAATATTCTTTTTCTTAAATGTGAGAAATTTTTAGAAGAATATTCAAACCTTACTGAAGTAACTTAATAGTGACATAATTTGCAGGCATGAAATGTTTTTTTGTATATCTATAAACAGGGCCGGATTTACAGATAGGCAGAGTAGGCTGTGGCTTTGGGCCCTCTCTTAATAAGGGCCCCCAAAATGTTGAGCTGTATACAGGCGTTAAAAAAAAAAACTTAGGAATATTTTTTAATTTTTCAAAATGCGACCTTGAATTTGTTGGGCTCAAAAAATTTTTAATCCGGCTCCGGCTACAAACATTAACTTGTAACTCTTGTGTGTACTACAGATGTTGAAAGATACAGACAGCTACCTGGATTTCCTGTGTAACTGGGAGCTGTTGGTCTGGTGTATAGGTCTGGGGGTGTTCCTGATGCGCTTCATGACAGTTGGCCTGAAGATCAACAAGAAATACCGGAACCTCTCAGTTCTGATCACTGAACAGATCAACCTGTACCTGCAGATGGAGCAGAAGCCACACAAGAAAGAGGAGCTCATCTTGGCCAACAATGTTTTACGCTTGGCAGAGGACCTGTTAAAGGTGAGCTCGAAGAGATTAAGACTTATTGTCCTTGTTGCAAGCTTCTTGGTCAAAAATTTTTGTTTTGTTGTGAGGAAACTGATGGATGATAACGCACTAAAAATTTTTTATATTATAGTATATTTTAAAATCTTTTTATTGAATATCTTTTTCCACTTAGTGAAGAAGTTAAGTCTCACCTGGTTGATAGTATAAGATTATAGTAATTTTTACTCTTAGTATATTTCTAAATGTCCTTACTATACTATTGCATGAATAGTGTGTTAAACATAGACAGCCCATACAATTAAAAGCAGATTTTATGATACATTTTTATTAAAACATTGAGTATAGAATTCATGGCTAAAAATCTTTTCCTAGTTTTCTCTTGATTAAATATCTCATTTATAGCAAAATTATTAAAAAATGAAACATTACAATCAGTTTTAAACTTCAAAATAAAACTTGTTTTGAAAAGAGGCTGCATACATTTTTCTTTTCAAGCCAAGACAAACTTTTGGAAAGTTAATGTTTTATGTAAACTATAACATTTTTTTTTTCATTTATTTATTTCATTTCATTCAAATTTTTTAAATTCTATTTTTGTTTGAAACTTTAACTTTCTATTCTGCTACTATTTATGAATTAGCAATTACCCAGATGTTTGTAATTTTCAGGAACTGGAAAGTCCATTCAAAATATCTGGATTCTCTGCCAACCCTTTAATCTACAACATTATGAGAGTGGTTGTGTTGTCGGCGTTCTCAGCAGTACTCACTGAGGTTCTGGGCTTCAAACTCAAACTGCACAAGATCAAGCTTAAAGGTTGAGTCCTGCCTTCATGCATTATTTATAATTTTAGTTTCATGCCTGTAGATGGCGTTGGTAGCACTGATCGTCCTGGTCAGTGCTGCCCTCTTGTTAGAAGGTCAGAGGCTCAGGAGTAGCCAACATGCCCCAAGAGCCTCTTAATTCCCTATAACAGCCTGTTCAGAAATCTGCTGCTGCAGAAAATACCTGTAAGCAACTAGGTAAAAATCCCTTTTGGCAGTGTATGTGTAAAGCTTCAACTTCCCAACCGACTTATTTCATTTAACCACCTAAATCAGGAGTTGTGGATCACGTTATGCCCGCCTGCCAGAACTAGGATGAGTTGTCATACTGATCTAGACATCATCACACATCGTTGTTAATAAGTGGTAACCTATTTGTGGAAATACAAAACCAGGAAACATACAAGTTTTTCCCAATTTTACCCATTTATTAGAACATTAAATTTATTTTGACTACATCCCAGGTTTAAACTTGGTAATATTATTTTATTTTTGAGATTCAATTCTGTCCTAAAGCCAAAAAAAAACATTTTTTTCTCCTAATTTATTCAACTGCATTTACTTCCTCCGGCTTGTATTTCAAAATTTTGCTAACCTTCTTCCTGTTTGAATGCCATGATTTTTAGCATGTAATTAATCAAGCAGCCAACATTATCTGATCATGCATGCACTATTTTATTTCTGTTTCTGTCAAATTTGAAATAATTGAACCTTCTACTGAATAGGATGCAGTTGAACTAGTTTCTTTATGATACAGTTTAATTTGAATTTTTGTCTTGATATTAAACCTTTTCAAAGCTTTGAAAACATTTTTTCTTTTTATTTGGACGGAATAAGTAATAGTTATTGATTAAGCAAATTTTAAGTAATTTTAACTTATTAACTTATTGAAATGTACATTTAAGCTGATATTTCTTTTGATTACATTTCATTATTAATGCACTGTTTATTAATTGATTATGTTTTAGACCATTTATCACTAGTAATTTATTGAATTGTCCTTAATATTCATAAGTTATCCAACAACATAACACATCCATCTGTTGAGTTCAACCAAACATAATTTTTCTTTTGATGTAAATCATCTGAAATTAGAAATGTCCTACTCATGAAATTCATTTGTTGTTTATTTTACTTCAAAGCAAAGACATGGATTTGTATATAAGTGAACAAAAAAATGAGCTAGTAATTGCAGGAGTGGCCGGATGTGGCACTTATAGCCACATGCAGCTCTTTGATGAGTTTTGTGCAGCTCCCAATGATCCAGTTTTTTTATTTATTTGTGTTAACTGAATAAATTGAGTTTGGCCCTGCTATTTAAAGTATTTTTTTTACTATATAAAAATCTGGAGTGCATGTGTCATTAACACCAAGAGTGACAGCCACTGTTCTCCAGCATTAGTCTGTCTGTGTGGTTTATCCACTTTCTGGGGAATGGAGTGCCAAATGTGTTTCTTATGGGAATTTGCTTGTGTGTGTCATATACTCCAGATTTTTTCCATGCATCTTGAAATACTGCATGTCAGGGACAGTGGAAAAAACAAACACATTTTTAAAATCTAATTGCGCTTGACATATTGTTGTTTGTATGCCTGAAGTGATGATAAGAGAATAGTTTGACAAAGATCTCCTAGTCTCAGGCAGGTACAACTGTACTGATTATCTCATAGTATCTGTTCATAGGCGTATCACATTGACTCTGGCTGCTGTATAGGTGCTGGTACATAACCTTTACTGAGCCTATCTTGTGCATCATCTTGACACAGGATTTCCTTTAAATAATGTGTGGGATAGCATCGAAAATATTTGCCAGTTTTCATTGTTTTAATTTAAATTCAGCTATCACTTATTAAAACTTGAAAACTTAAAGTGTTCTGTGGAGGCATGGCTAGCTACTGTCTTTTAAGCAGTGAAAAATAAAGTAGTATTTGGAACAGTGGAATTATTTGCAATTTTGTTTGTTCTTCTTTTTAAATAGCTATGTATTTGGGTTTTTAATTTTTTCCCCCTTTTTTAAAGTTGTTTTTAATTTCACTTCTTTTATTTCACTATTTAAAGTTTTTTTTATTTTATTTTCATGAATTCAAATTTCACTCTTTTGAAAGAAAATGCCATTTTTCTAATTATTGAAAATTAACATTTTCTCATGTTTTTTCTTCCATATTACAATTTTTTACTTGGCCTCAACAGCTTGGTTGAATCTGATTGCTTCATAGATGTAAACTGCTAAGATTCAGTATTTTTTTAATTGCTGTTTATTGGTTGAATTTCTTTTTTTGTTTTCTTTTTTCATTTATCTGTACATTGTGTGTTTTTATATAATTTTACTTCGTCAAACGTCAAATAAATATGCCAGTGAAATGTGTCCCTATGAGGTTAAGTAAGCAGTATGGAAAAAAAATGTGGTTGTGGCTGCACAAATTATGAATTTTTTTAAATGTGTGAATTAAACCGAATAATTAAATATTTTAATATAGCTAGTTGATTTTTGAAAGTATTATTTGCTCTTAGATCTGAGTCTATAGTGACCTCACTCAATTGGTGCTGTAGATCAGATTCTATAATCACCTCACTCACTTGATGGCATTTACATACAAGTCTCAGATATTTTGTCTCACACAAAACCAAGATTCAGCCAAACAGCCTTTTTTTTTTTTAAACTTGATAAATAATTCCATGAAGATGGTGTGCTTCAGTATTTGTTGTTAATGTTTTATAAAATATTATGTACTAGTGATTGATGTCAGTCTAGTAAAACGTTTTTTGTTATTTTTTTTTTAAGTTGTGAGTTTTCATTTGAAAAACATTGTGAATGATGTAATTTAAAGATTTTTTTTTTTTTTGGAAAACTTAAGAGGATTGCTTCTCTGATATAATATTTTGGATCTCTTAATAATTTTACTCACATGTGGACAATCATCAGCATGACACTTTCATTTAAGATTATTTTTTTATATTTTGTCTGGTTTTAATCACATATATTTTTTTATTACAGTTATGCGTGTGAAACAATTATTTTATCATTTTTTATTTCCGTTATATCTGGTCGTTTTTAGTTGGATTGAATTAATATTTTTGCATTAAAATTCATAAAAAAAAAAATTGTTTGGACCATTAAAAAAATAATACTAACGTTTTTATGAAATGAAATGTTGTTAAATATTTTAGTTTTTTGCTGTATTTGTTTTTGTCCTTGTTTTCCAAATTGTGTGGCCATTGGCTAAAAATATGAGAATATCTTTAAAAAAAAAAGTGGTGTCTCTCACATGATATTGTATCCTTTGACATCACTCAAAAAATATTGTTACATCATTTGATATCTCTAAAAATATATTAAAGCATCATTCCATGATGAATCCATTGTACAGCAACTAGTCAGAATTTATTGAGTGCCACTCTTTTGTTTTTAACTAACTTGTATTAAAGTTTGTCATTTTAATCTTGTATAAACTAATAGTAAAACCTTTTTTTTGTTGTTTACTTAAAGTTTGTAACTAATATTACTAGACTTTTGAGTCCATATTGAATGATATATAATCAGGAGATTACAATGAATGATTTAAAAAAAAAAAAGTATTGGTTATAAATATTTTTGTATTTTTATTCTTAAATATAATGTATGCCCTGTTATAAGGGTGAATATCCGACATTTTTTTTACCAAATGTTTCATGTTGAGATTTTCAGTTGATGTATATTGAGTATATATGTGTGGGAGTAGGTTTGTTTATATGGTTCAGCCCATTACATTGTGGTCACTAAATGTCAACCAAAGTGAATCATTGATTAAATTGATGATTGTTTTATCATGAGACATGAGGCAGTTAAATTTCAGATTACAAAAAAAAAACTCTCGCACACACACCCTTTTATTTGCATTTTATGGAGGTGGATCTGGCTAAATTATTGCCATTCTGCATGGAAGCTTTGGCTTGGCATTTGCATGTTTCTTAGCCAGGGTCACCCTGACCTTTATGATGGTAGACATTATACAAAATATCTCCGCAAGTTTTTTTTATTATTTTTCTTGTCTGTTGCTTGATGTTTAGATTTAGAATTATTGATTCGTTGTTCCTGACTGTTTACATCTCATATTTTTGTACTTCATTTTGTATTTTCTACTCTGTGTGACTGCTTGCTGGGATTATTCTCCATCACATTTAAATTGCTTGGTGTGTCCCATCTGTACAGTAACCCAACATAACAATAGTAATGTTGAACTTTTGATTTGATTATGAACTGCCTGTATTCCTTTTGCCTGTTGTTAATTTAATTTTACTATATAGTCAACAGATATATTCAGTTTATCTTACTTTACTTATTGCCACTTTTGTTGGTTTAGTGAACATTTTTTTATTAATTAATAATGATGTTGAGGGAGGACTCAATATTGTGTGTCATGTTTTTGATTTGGCTGAGTGAATCAAGAACTGAGCCAGAGAATATTCAATATACATTTTGTGCTTCTCTGTGAAGCAAACATCATCTGCATGTAGTCTTGGAAACTAGAAATTTGCTGTCAAAATTTTTTTTTTAGATATGCAGTGAAGGGGATGTTGACAATTTCCATCTTTTAACTTTTGGTTTGAGAGTTCTCTGAAACTTGTTTATTTATTTCTTGTTTAAAATGTACTGGCTTTGCTACATCCACTATAGAGCCATTGAAGATGTAAATGCCCATATTTTATAACACTTTTGATGAACCTTTGAAACTTCCACTAAAGGGTGTTTTTTTGTGACATTTAGCGCCTTTCATGTCCAAGTCGTTTGTCTTTTAATGTCATTTTTGTGACATACTTATATCCATTGAGCAAAAATAACTTTTTTGTGAATTACGTGGTTTGATTTGTTTCTTTAATCCAGTGATAGTTCTTTTTTTCTTTTAAATAGTCATTTAATGTTGAGAATGTAATAAAAATTTATTCTGGTAAAACGTGTGAAAGTTTTCTTTATTTGTGACCTGTCTTTCTGTGTTTGTCAATTTTAGCTATATTTAATAAAAGCGAAGTGTTTAGAAAACCGAATAAAAAGAAATGGTATTTAGAAATTAACCAGCTATTGGTTTTTTTGTCAAGTTTCAAATCATAGCTAAACATTGCAAATATCTATTTTTAAAAGCACTGAAAAAGACTTTTGAAACAGACTGTTAGGCAGGGAGTAAAGAATAAAAGGGGGTAAAGGCACGGTTTGTTTGTATTACAGATTTAGCGGATGACAATATAATAATAAAAAAAAATGAACTGACTCAGAATTAATTTCAATGCATTTATTATGAACCACCTTTAAAAGGTGCACAGCAACAGTACTTTGATAAATAGGTATAAATATATAAAAAATAAAAACTATGACACAGAAAAGATAAAAAGAAAAATGAATGTCTACATTTGTAAAGCAACAAATAATTGTGTTAAGCCCTGGATTGGAATTCGTAGAAAAGCTACAGGATTTCTACTGTCAAATTCAATAGAACACCGATGAGGAGTTATATATTTTTAAAAATGGAAAATATCTGCAAGGACAAATACAATCTATTTCTGAAATATCTCTTTTTGTTTATTTTTTGTTACCCCAACCAAATAAAAAAGTATAGTAATTGTGCACTAAATATAAATTCAAATTTTGTAGAGACCTGCCTTAAATTTGTCTTTGAGAATCACTGGTCTAGATACTCAATATTTATAATGAAAAAAAAATGAGATGGAGAGGGACATACCTGAAAACAAAATTCACAAATGAATGCCGATAAATGTTCAGCTAATAAAGGACACTGAATATCTTTGGTCAAAAGGTGAACTCTACTTCCAATGGTAAGATTTCAGAATATGACAAAGAGATGGGTTTTTTTTTAATTACCAGCAACTGTGTTAGCACACCTAGAATGGGAGAGATATGCATATATAAACTGTGCACAAAAAAAACATACAGCTGAAATCACTTAACATGATCCCTGATAATTTGATAAGCTGGTAAATTCTTCTATAAATCTGTCTCACCTGAACTTTAAAGAAAAGAACACAATATCGAATAAATCAATAATTAAATAACTCTAATTTTTGAAACCCAAGAGTCTCAAATTTGGCAAACCAACTTTAACTCAGATTGTTTGCAGCCCACTTTTTGAGATTTGTATAAAGATTTGTTGAGAGAACCTGGAATTATTGTACATATTAATATATAAATATATCTCATATAAATAGGAACATATCAATAATAGAACAATTTCTTTACATTTTGTAAAGGCCAAAATAAAATGGTCTTACAAATAACATCAAATTTAAGCTAGAAAAACACATGAAAAAAGGCTAAGTTATGAATAGTTGTGGGAAATAAAAAAAACAAACAAGTTTACAATACCAATACAAATGACACTTGGAACAGAGGCCATAAAAAATGTTTTCAGTGGATCATGTATTCAATAAAACATTGCTAAAGGTCACAATATTTAAAAATGAGTATTTTTGGGGTTTTAATTTTTTTTTTTAAACTGGACATTCATTATAGGTCAGTTGATGAAAAACAGATAAAGAATAAAGGCAGGGAAAAAATCTGAAATGAGGCAAAAAGTCATATTATCTAATATGTTTCTGTGTTAAATGTCAATTAACAAAGAAACCCATAACAATTATACATTTTACATATCTATGGATAATTAATTGTCTGGCTAATGCACCTGATCATATTTGAGAGTAGTATATTTGATTTGACTCAGACTGTATATTAGGGTCAAGATCAAATATGCACGCAAAAAAATATTTTGCTAGAACGTTAACAAATGGTGAAATTGTCACGCAAGACTGGCTTCTCTATTCTTCAATAGGTAAAGTGTTTTGTTATGTGTGCAAGGTGTTTTTCAAATCAGTTAATCGATGGTTTTGATGACTGGAAAAACGCCATCGCAAGGATTACATCAAGTGAGAAGTCGAACGAACACATTGCCGCTCTGTCAAGGATGTTAGAATGTCAACAAGTGTCAACAAGCATCTAGAATCGACTAAAAACTGCTAAAGCAGAAGCAAAAATTGTGCAAATACTGGACTAATGTTCTCAAGAGAATAATTGCTGTGATAAGATTTCTTGCTGAAAGAGGGTTAGCTTTTTGCGAGACAGCCATTTACATAACTGTTATAATAATGGAAATAACCTTGGTGGCATTGACCTTTTATGTGAATTTGATCCCTTGCTAAAGACACATATTGAGATACATGGAAACTGCGGAAAGGGGAATGTTTCATATCTTTCTGCCAGTATATGTGATGAATTTATTGAGTTAATGGGATCCAAAGCATGGACGCAAATCTGAAATTAAGAATGCTAAGTATTATGGAATCATACAGTTTCATTTTTCGGAAAATTAAAAGCTTCGCCATAACCTTGAGTGATATTATGTGGTTGTTCTTATGGGAAACTTATTTGAACAATAACTACTGTTTAAATTCCAAGTAAATGACACTGGTGGCGCTCAAGACATCTTCAAACTCCGCCACCTGTATGTCACTACAGTCAAACTTATTCAGATACTTCCACCTCGCCAAGTTTCAAACGTTTTTATAAATAGAATAACATTTTTTGATTTCTTTTGTTTACTTCTTGGGAGCAGCGGCTGGATGAAAGCATGGTGCATCCTATCAGATACTTAGATTCACTGACCAAGGATCTAAGAAATGCCATTAGAAATAATAGAGAAGGTAAATAAGACTGGTATTTCTGTTGAAAAGTTTGGTCATAGCTAAGTTTACGTAAAATATTTTTTATTAATGATTATTGATTATTTTACTTTTTTTACATCTCTTTCTTTCTTTTTTTTTTAAATCTGTATAAAACTTAAATAAGCTTATTCTTTCTCAACTTTGTGTTTTAAACTTATGTTCTTTGCTTAGAGGACTGCTCAAATGCCGCCCAAGGTATCGAGAGGCTGCTGGGTCAGCAGGGAGCCAGCTGGACAGAGGATCATTTTTTAAAAAGGCTTGTTGTCTCAGTGGTGGCGAAAATGGTCCACAGCCATTTTTTAGATGCCGATGTGAAAATGGTCACCAGCATATTAGGCATATTTAGTAAGTCTGCCTTTTTAAAAATTTTTTTAGATCAATTTTTTTTTGCTGATTTCAAATATGTAAGGTTTTTTTTTTAATCAGGTAAAGTTTTTACTCAAAGTAAAAAATACTGTTGTAAAGTAAATTGAAGAATTCATGTAGAAAACATTTTTTAAGTTATTTTTTGTTAGGAATGTTAGGAAAATAGTCTAAACAAAATGTGAGCTGTGGAAATGCATTTTTATAGACATGCATGTTCCAAGAGCTTTGAAGCCATGAAGTAGCTCCTCATCCATCAGTTAGTAGTCTGGACTCCAAACCATTGTCACTAGTTCCTCAACCATCAGTTAGTAGTCTGGACTTCAGTGGTTACGAAGAAAATTCTGAACAATAGACTTGAATGCATTTTTAGTCATACATTCCTCAAACTTGACATCTTTTACTAATTCCCTAATTTGTGTACTATCAAAAATCCTTGCTTCCAAATAGGCCTCACTTATTCATGTATGTGGAAATGCGTTCAATGAAACATTAACCAATTTTCTTTTTCTCAGATAATACTTATTCAGAAGAATTCCAGCTATCAAAGACAACTGTTAAGATCCTTATTAAACAGGTTTTTGACAATATAGTCAACATTGATACAGGTAAGTTACATGTACCAGCCAGCCACCACAAAGTGCTAATATGAAACTGTAAAAATTAACACGAGTTAATAATTATTCTCTATTAAAATGGTCATTTTTGGCTGTAAACTTTTTTTGTGGTTTCCCCATTTCCTTTGATTTCTGCATTTATTTTTTTTCAGTTCTGGGCAAAGAATAGTAATGCCGCCAAAGGTATTGAGAGGCTGCTGGGTCAGCAGGGAGCCAGCTGGACAGAGAATCATCTTTTAAATAGGCTTCTTGTTTCTGTGGTGGCGAAAATGGTCAACAGCCAGTATGCAGACATCAATATGAAAAATGGTTCACCTAACTGGACCGAGGATCATCTTTTAAATAGGCTTCTGGTATCAGTGGTGGCAAAAATGGTCAACAGCCAGTATGCAGACATCAATATGAAAAATGGTTCACCTAACTGGACCGAGGATCATCTTTTAAATAGGCTTCTAGTATCAGTGGTGGCAAAAATGGTCAACAATAAGTATGCAAGACATCAATATGAAAAATGGTTCACCTAACTGGACCGAGGATCATCTTTTAAATAGGCTTCTGGTATCAGTGGTGGCAAAAATGGTCAACAGCCAGTATGCAGACATCAATATGAAAAATGGTTCACCTAACTGGACCGAGGATCATCTTTTAAATAGGCTTCTGGTATCAGTGGTGGCAAAAATGGTCAACAGCCAGTATGCAGACATCAATATGAAAAATGGTTCACCTAACTGGACCGAGGATCATCTTTTAAATAGGCTTCTGGTATCAGTGGTGGCAAAAATGGTCAACAGCCAGTATGCAGACATCAATATGAAAAATGGTTCACCTAACTGGACCGAGGATCATCTTTTAAATAGCCTTCTGGTATCAGTGGTGGCAAAAATGGTCAACAGCCAGTATGCAGACATCAATATGAAAAATGGTTCACCTAACTGGACCGAGGATCATCTTTTAAATAGGCTTCTGGTATCAGTGGTGGCAAAAATGGTCAACAGCCAGTATGCAGACATCAATATGAAAAATGGTTCACCTAACTGGACCGAGGATCATCTTTTAAATAGGCTTCTGGTATCAGTGGTGGCAAAAATGGTCAACAGCCAGTATGCAGACATCAATATGAAAAATGGTTCACCTAACTGGACCGAGGATCATCTTTTAAATAGGCTTCTGGTATCAGTGGTGGCAAAAATGGTCAACAGCCAGTATGCAGACATCAATATGAAAAATGGTTCACCTAACTGGACCGAGGATCATCTTTTAAATAGGCTTCTGGTATCAGTGGTGGCAAAAATGGTCAACAGCCAGTATGCAGACATCAATATGAAAAATGGTTCACCTAACTGGACCGAGGATCATCTTTTAAATAGGCTTCTTGTATCAGTGGTGGCAAAAATGGTCAACAGCCAGTATGCAGACATCAATATGAAAAATGGTTCACCTAACTGGACCGAGGATCATCTTTTAAATAGGCTTCTTGTATCAGTGGTGGCAAAAATGGTCAACAGCCAGTATGCAGACATCAATATGAAAAATGGTTCACCTAACTGGACCGAGGATCATCTTTTAAATAGGCTTCTGGTATCAGTGGTGGCAAAAATGGTCAACAGCCAGTATGCAGACATCAATATGAAAAATGGTTCACCTAACTGGACCGAGGATCATCTTTTAAATAGGCTTCTGGTATCAGTGGTGGCAAAAATGGTCAACAGCCAGTATGCAGACATCAATATTAAAAATGGTTCACCTAACTGGACCGAGGATCATCTTTTAAATAGGCTTCTTGTATCAGTGGTGGCAAAAATGGTCAACAGCCAGTATGCAGACATCAATATGAAAAATGGTTTGCCTAACTGGACTGAGGATCATCTTTTAAATAGGCTTCTGGTATCAGTGGTGGCAAAAATGGTCAACAGCCAGTATGCAGACATCAATATGAAAAATGGTTCACCTAACTGGACCGAGGATCATCTTTTAAATAGGCTTCTAGTATCAGTGGTGGCAAAAATGGTCAACAGCCAGTATGCAGACATCAATATGAAAAATGGTTTGCCTAACTGGACCGAGGATCATCTTTTAAATAGGCTTCTGGTATCAGTGGTGGCAAAAATGGTCAACAGCCAGTATGCAGACATCAATATGAAAAATGGTTCACCTAACTGGACCGAGGATCATCTTTTAAATAGGCTTCTGGTATCAGTGGTGGCAAAAATGGTCAACAGCCAGTATGCAGACATCAATAAGAAAAATGGTTCACCCAACTGGACCGAGGATCATCTTTTAAATAGGCTTCTGGTATCAGTGGTGGCAAAAATGGTCAACAGCCAGTATGCAGACATCAATATTAAAAATGGTTCACCTAACTGGACCGAGGACCATCTTTTAAATAGGCTTCTTGTATCAGTGGTGGCAAAAATGGTCAACAGCCAGTATGCAGACATCAATATGAAAAATGGTTTGCCTAACTGGACTGAGGATCATCTTTTAAATAGCCTTCTGGTATCAGTGGTGGCAAAAATGGTCAACAGCCAGTATGCAGACATCAATATGAAAAATGGTTCACCTAACTGGACCGAGGATCATCTTTTAAATAGGCTTCTGGTATCAGTGGTGGCAAAAATGGTCAACAGCCAGTATGCAGACATCAATATGAAAAATGGTTCACCTAACTGGACCGAGGATCATCTTTTAAATAGCCTTCTGGTATCAGTGGTGGCAAAAATGGTCAACAGCCAGTATGCAGACATCAATATGAAAAATGGTTTGCCTAACTGGACCGAGGATCATCTTTTAAATAGGCTTCTGGTATCAGTGGTGGCAAAAATGGTCAACAGCCAGTATGCAGACATCAATATGAAAAATGGTTCACCTAACTGGACCGAGGATCATCTTTTAAATAGGCTTCTGGTATCAGTGGTGGCAAAAATGATCAACAGCCAGTATGCAGACATCAATATGAAAAATGGTTCACCTAACTGGACCGAGGATCATCTTTTAAATAGGCTTCTGGTATCAGTGGTGGCAAAAATGATCAACAGCCAGTATGCAGACATCAATATGAAAAATGGTTCACCTAACTGGACCGAGGATCATCTTTTAAATAGCCTTCTGGTATCAGTGGTGGCAAAAATGGTCAACAGCCAGTATGCAGACATCAATATGAAAAATGGTTCACCTAACTGGACCGAGGATCATCTTTTAAATAGGCTTCTTGTATCAGTGGTGGCAAAAATGGTCAACAGCCAGTATGCAGACATCAATATGAAAAATGGTTCACCTAACTGGACCGAGGATCATCTTTTAAATAGGCTTCTAGTATCAGTGGTGGCAAAAATGGTCAACAGCCAGTATGCAGACATCAATATGAAAAATGGTTCACCTAACTGGACCGAGGATCATCTTTTAAATAGGCTTCTGGTATCAGTGGTGGTAAAAATGGTCAACAGCCAGTATGCAGACATCAATATGAAAAATGGTTCACCTAACTGGACCGAGGATCATCTTTTAAATAGGCTTCTGGTATCAGTGGTGGCAAAAATGGTCAACAGCCAGTATGCAGACATCAATATGAAAAATGGTTCACCTAACTGGACCGAGGATCATCTTTTAAATAGCCTTCTGGTATCAGTGGTGGCAAAAATGGTCAACAGCCAGTATGCAGACATCAATATGAAAAATGGTTCACCTAACTGGACCGAGGGATCATCTTTTAAATAGGCTTCTAGTATCAGTGGTGGCAAAAATGGTCAACAGCCAGTATGCAGACATCAATATGAAAAATGGTTTGCCTAACTGGACCGAGGGTCATCTTTTAAATAGGCTTCTGGTATCAGTGGTGGCAAAAATGGTCAACAGCCAGTATGCAGACATCAATATTAAAAATGGTTCACCTAACTGGACCGAGGATCATCTTTTAAATAGGCTTCTTGTATCAGTGGTGGCAAAAATGGTCAACAGCCAGTATGCAGACATCAATATGAAAAATGGTTCACCTTACTGGACCGAGGATCATCTTTTAAATAGGCTTCTAGTATCAGTGGTGGCAAAAATGGTCAACAGCCAGTATGCAGACATCAATATGAAAAATGGTTTGCCTAACTGGACCGAGGATCATCTTTTAAATAGGCTTCTGGTATCAGTGGTGGCAAAAATGGTCAACAGCCAGTATGCAGACATCAATATGAAAAATGGTTCACCTAACTGGACCGAGGATCATCTTTTAAATAGGCTTCTGGTATCAGTGGTGGCAAAAATGGTCAACAGCCAGTATGCAGACATCAATATGAAAAATGGTTCACCTAACTGGACCGAGGATCATCTTTTAAATAGGCTTCTGGTATCAGTGGTGGCAAAAATGGTCAACAGCCAGTATGCAGACATCAATATGAAAAATGGTTCACCTAACTGGACCGAGGATCATCTTTTAAATAGCCTTCTGGTATCAGTGGTGGCAAAAATGGTCAACAGCCAGTATGCAGACATCAATATGAAAAATGGTTCACCTAACTGGACCGAGGATCATCTTTTAAATAGGCTTCTGGTATCAGTGGTGGCAAAAATGGTCAACAGCCAGTATGCAGACATCAATATGAAAAATGGTTCACCTAACTGGACCGAGGATCATCTTTTAAATAGCCTTCTGGTATCAGTGGTGGCAAAAATGGTCAACAGCCAGTATGCAGACATCAATATGAAAAATGGTTCACCTAACTGGACCGAGGATCATCTTTTAAATAGGCTTCTGGTATCAGTGGTGGCAAAAATGGTCAACAGCCAGTATGCAGACATCAATATGAAAAATGGTTCACCTAACTGGACCGAGGATCATCTTTTAAATAGCCTTCTGGTATCAGTGGTGGCAAAAATGGTCAACAGCCAGTATGCAGACATCAATATGAAAAATGGTTCACCTAACTGGACCGAGGATCATCTTTTAAATAGGCTTCTGGTATCAGTGGTGGCAAAAATGGTCAACAGCCAGTATGCAGACATCAATATGAAAAATGGTTCACCTAACTGGACCGAGGATCATCTTTTAAATAGGCTTCTGGTATCAGTGGTGGCAAAAATGGTCAACAGCCAGTATGCAGACATCAATATTAAAAATGGTTCACCTAACTGGACCGAGGATCATCTTTTAAATAGGCTTCTTGTATCAGTGGTGGAAAAAATGGTCAACAGCCAGTATGCAGACATCAATATGAAAAATGGTTCACCTAACTGGACCGAGGATCATCTTTTAAATAGGCTTCTTGTATCAGTGGTGGCAAAAATGGTCAACAGCCAGTATGCAGACATCAATATGAAAAATGGTTCACCTAACTGGACCGAGGATCATCTTTTAAATAGGCTTCTAGTATCAGTGGTGGCAAAAATGGTCAACAGCCAGTATGCAGACATCAATATGAAAAATGGTTCACCTAACTGGACCGAGGATCATCTTTTAAATAGGCTTCTGGTATCAGTGGTGGCAAAAATGGTCAACAGCCAGTATGCAGACATCAATATGAAAAATGGTTCACCTAACTGGACCGAGGATCATCTTTTAAATAGCCTTCTGGTATCAGTGGTGGCAAAAATGGTCAACAGCCAGTATACTACCTACATACTGTAAACTGGTAGGAGCATGTGTATGACTGCATACAAACTGTAAACAGGTAGGAGCATGTGCGTGACTGCCTACAAACTGTAAACAGGTAGGAGCATGGGCATGACTACCTACATACTGTAAACTGGTAGGAGCATGTGTATGACTGCATACAAACTGTAAACAGGTAGGAGCATGTGCGTGACTGCCTGCAAACTGTAAACAGGTAGGAGCATGGGCATGACTACCTACATACTGTAAACTGGTAGGAGCATGTGCGTGACTGCCTACAAACTGTAAACAGGTAGGAGCATGGGCATGACTACCTACATACTGTAAACAGGTAGGAGCATGTTTGATTCCCTGCAAACTGTAAACAGGTAGGAGCATGGGCATGACTACCTACATACTGTAAACAGGTAGGTGCATGTGTATGACTGCCTACATACTGTAAACAGGTAGGAGCATGTGCGTGACTGCCTACAAACTGTAAACAGTTAGGAGCATGTGCGTGACTGTCTACAAACTGTAAACAGGTAGGAGCATGGGCATGACTACCTACATACTGTAAACAGGTAGGAGCATGTACATGACTAAACAGGTAGGGGCATGTGTATGACTACCTACATACTGTAAACATGTAAGAGCCAGTGCATGACTACCTACATACTGTAAACAGGTAAGAGCCAGTGCATGACTACCTACATAGTTATTGCATACTGTAAACAGGTAGGAGCATGTGCATGACTAAACAAGTAGAAGCATGTGCGTGACTACCTACATACTGTTAACAGGTAAGAGCCAGTGCATGACTACCTACATACTGTAAACAGGTAGAAGCATGTGCATGACTACCTACATACTGTAAACAGGTAGAAGCATGTGCATGACTTCCTACATACTGTAAACAGGTAGGAGCATGTGCGTGACTGCCTACATACAGCACTAACATACAAGCTGTTTATTGGCCTATGGTTACATTTTCTAGGCCCTAGTAACATATTATTTATGTAACATTAGTAAATTTAAGTATAATTAAAAGCCTCAACAAGGGGTTCCCAGTGATGGTCATATCTTTAAAAAACTGAATAACTTTCTACCAAACAACAAAACTGTCTTACTCCTTTCACACATATACACTATGTTTGTGCTTGATAACTAATTGTTGATATTATGATGTCGCTGCTAGACTACCTACATTGTGTACACACATAGGAGCCGCTGCGTGACTATCTACATACTGTAAACAGGTAGGAGAATGTGCGTGACTACCTACATACTGTAAACAGGTAGGAGAATGTGCGTGACTACCTACTTACTGTAAACAGGTAGGTGCATGTGTATGACTGCCTACATACTGTAAACAGGTAGGAGCATGTGCATGACTAAACAGGTAGGAGCATGTGCATGACTACCTACAAACTGTAAACAGGTAGGAGCATGTGCATGACTACCTACATACTGTATACAGGTAGGAGCATGTTCATGACTACCTACATACTGTAAACAGGTAGGAGCATGTGCATGACTAAACAGGTAGGAGCATGTGCATGACTAAACAGGTAGGAGCATGTGCATGACTACCTACATACTGTAAACAGGTAGGAGCATGTGCATGACTACCTACATACTGTAAACAGGTAGGAGAATGTGCGTGACTACCTACATACTGTAAACAGGTAGGAGCATGGGCATGACTACCTACATACTGTAAACAGGTAGGAGCATGTGCGTGACTGCCTACAAACTGTAAACAGGTAGGAGCATGGGCATGACTACCTACATCCTGTAAACAGGTAGGAGAATGTGCGTGACTACCTACATCCTGTAAACAGGTAGGAGAATGTGCTGCGTGACTACCTACATACTGTAAACAGGTAGGAGCATGGGCATGACTACCTACATACTGTAAACAGGTAGGAGCATGTGCATGACTACCTACATACTGTAAACAGGTAGGAGCATGGGTATGACTACCTACATACTGTAAACAGGTAGGAGCATGTGCGTGACTGCCTACATACTGTAAACAGGTAGGAGCATGTGCGTGACTGCCTACAAACTGTAAACAGGTAGGAGCATGTGCGTGACTGCCTACAAACTGTAAACAGGTAGGAGCATGTGCATGACTACCTACATACTGTTAACATTTATCTGTTACTGACATTGATCTGTTACTGACATTGATCTGTTACCGACATTGATCTGCTGCTGACATTGATCTGCTGCTGACATTGATCTGTTACTGACATTGATCTGTTACTGACATTGATCTGTTACTGACATTGATCTGCTGCTGACATTGATCTGCTACTGACATTGATCTGCTGCTGATATTGATCTGCTGCTGACATTGATCTGTTACTGACATTGATCTGTTACTGGCATTTATCTGTTACTGACATTGATCTACTGCTGACATGTATCTGCTGCTGACATTGATCTGCTACTGACATTGATCTGCTGCTGACATTGATCTGCTGCTGACATTGATCTGTTACTAACATCGATCTGTTACTGACATTTATATGTTACTGACATTTATCTGTTACTGGCATTGATCTGCTGCTGACATTGATCTGTTACTGACATTGATCTGTTGCTGACATTGATCTGTTGCTGACATTGATCTGTTACCGACATTGACCTGTTACTGACATTGATCTGCTGCTGACATTGATCTGTTACTGACATTTATCTGTTACTGACATTTATCTGTTACTGACATTGATCTACTGCTGACATGTATCTGTTGCTGACATTGATCTGCTGCTGACATTGATCTGTTACTGACATTGATCTGCTGCTGACATTGATCTGCTGCTGACATTGATCTGTTACTGACATTGATCTGCTGCTGACATTGATGTGCTGCTGACATTGATCTGTTACTGACATTGATCTGTTGCTGACATGTATCTGTTGCTGACATTGATCTGTTGCTGACATTGGCCTGTTGCTGACATTTACCTGTTACTGACATTGATCTGCATGCTGTCTATAGATAATGACCTGCAATTTAACACTGATTTCCCTATAAATGTTTGTGAGTCAATGTTTTATTTTTCCTTTTAACATAATAATATTAACTTACCTCATTTTTATCTACATAATTTATTTCTATTTTGTAATGCTAATGCTAGATTATTTTGGGTATATATTGATAAATTTAGCTGTTTCTTGCATATGGAATTGAATTTTGTCATCTTCAGATATACTTTAATTTGTTTGATATCTATTAAAGTTATAGGAATCCTGTGCATATTTTTATTTATAATCATGCTCCATCCAAAGTCTGATTAATCATAGACACATCTCAACATTCCAGTATAACTATTGACAATTAGTCTTGTATCTGCCGCTATTAGCATTTCATTTTTAAGTAATCTTTTAACTTCATGAATATCATTTCTTTTAAATAATAGTCATGTTCATTAATTTTCATGGATATCCATCCAGAGCATTTCTTCTTTTATTCGGTTCATTTACTGCTAACTGTATACTTTCTATATCCTGGGCTTAAGTAGTCATGAAATTAATTTGTAGAATTACTGAGCATTAATGTAGTTTCTATTAAAAAAAAATTAAATGATTATCTTGTAGATTTAAAAAGTCTAATTTGTTTTACTTCCCCCCCCCCCCCTGCTTCCACCACTAAGACTGTCGAAATGTATTCCTAGTAGTAACTTGATGGGGGGGGGGGGGGTGACGGGCAGAAATGTCCGCAGTCAGATGGAGCGGCCGTCCAAAACTGACTCGTGGTGGGTTAGGGCTCAGGAGGATCGAGCAGGCACTAACTGCTCAGTTTCGTACTGTGCATTGTCCTTTTAGGTGCGTACTTTGGGAGGTTGAGGCCCAGTGTCGATTCCCTTTGCCGTGGATCACGTGCTTTTTGAGTGCCCCGGGGTGGCGGACCACAGGTTGGACCAGCCGGGTAGCTCGCATTGCATTTATGGCAGTCTCCAGATGTTGAGGGGACACAGCGAGTTTGATCTCACGGACTCTAAGAGACTGTCTCAGCCCGGCAGTTATCACTGAGAAAGCTCATATAGAGCGTGTGTGTGTGTGCACCAAGGACCCCCAAATATTTAGCTCCCCCCCCCCACAAAGCCCAATTTTTAAGCGTTTGATGTGTTTCTCTTTTTCTAAAAGGCACACAATTTGCTTCGTGCGCCTGGGGTCTCAACCGACATTAGTCCGCCTCTGACTCCATACGTCTGCTCTTGTCTTGAGACGGCCAGCCTGTCTAATTTACGAACCCTTAGTGGCCCGAGATTCAAAAAGTTTACCCCCCCCCCGACAGCCTTTACTCAATACAACAGTAAGTATAGGTTTAAAAGCATTTTATACGGGACTAAATATTAAAAAAAAAATGTTTTTTTCCCCCTTGGAGTATCATCTTTCATTCGGCGAGTGGCAGACATCGGCGCTTCGTCATGTCCGGGATTTCTACCCAATGGACGATCAGTTGCGGAGAGAGCAGGCGTGTTTACATAGTGACATGTACAGGCGGGGGAGGAACTGTTGTTTCCCATTCTTGGTATTAAAATATTCTAATAAGGCACTTAAGACCTCTCCCTCAGTGGCGTAGACATTTTATTTCGGGTAGAAATTGTGTACCGTTTTAGAATTTATTAACATGGGCAACTACGGGGGTTTAATTTTGTTATTACATGGTCCAATCGCTTCAATAGCATATCATGGAACGATTCCAATAACTCAGTGTTTCCCCAACTTGTGGTACGCGTACATCCAGGGGGTTTACGTGCTGTACCGGGACTGAGAAGACGGGCGGGGAAAACATGAAAACAATAAAATGAGGGGAAACCAGGACCTTAAAAACAGTTGCCATTATTTTTACCAGGGGTACTCAGTATTACGAAAATTGAAGATTGAGAAGCCCTGCAATAAGAAATCTGTAAAAAAAAAAATCATCACAGAAGAAAAGCCTTTCGGAAAACAAATCATTGTACTAATGTTGAAACGTATTTACAAAGTATCAACAATAAAGGAGAATCTACTTGATGGATCTCATATGAGGAAATAACTCACGGGGCAATAGAAAGAAATGAAACTAACATTTGGAAACTCAACCATTTGTAGAAATAATGTTGTGAAGAACTTGTAGAAACAATGTTGTGAAGAACTTGTAGAAATAATGTTGTGAAGAACTTGTAGAAATAATGTTGTGAAGAACTTGTAGAAATAATGTTGTGAAGAACCAATGACATGAATAATGCACACCGCTCCCCCAAGTTAAAATAATAATATAACACATTTTTTGTCCTTTACAGTAATGAATGGCTTCATCAGCACCAAATGAAACACTGTAAGGTGTTTGAAAAATGAATAAAACTGTGGTGGTGATCTTAAATGTCACAGACAACGGTATTTCTGTGATTAACTTTATTGTATTTCATTCACAGAGAACGTTGAAATATAACTTAAATAAATGAATTATAACGATCCCACATTGCGTTAGTGTTTTATACCCCCCCTTCCCACTCCACCAAACTTATATATGCTCGTCAAAAATAATATATTTTATATTTATCATGTTTCCGTTTATTTCAGTCCATACATATTTAGTGAAGTAACAGATGAGCTCTATGTATCATGATTTGTGATATATTTCATTCCAGATGTCAACAAATTAAATCGACCAGCTTAATACCTCCATAGATCCGATGTATACACTTTTTTGTAGGTCTTGGCCTGCCATTCCTGCATCAAAAGTCCATTTCGCGATCTGACCTCTGAGGACTGGGCATCAGTGGCGTAGCAAGGGGAGTGCCGAGGGGGCCATGGCCCCAGGCGGCGTACCCAAAGGGAAATCACCATTTTGTCTATTTTTTGTAAGAATAACTAAATAGAGGGGCGGCAAATTTCCGGTCGGCCCCAGGCGACGAAAGCCCACGCTACGCCATTGTTGGGCATCAGTGTTTTTTTTTTTTTTACCGTTTTGTACTATATAAGCTATATTAATAATTGTGTCATTTTCATGGCCCCATGCCCATTCTACACCTTATACGTTGCGGTGGCGCACCAAATGAATGGGTTATTGAACGGAAGTGAAACAAGATTGGAAACAACAATTTATCAAACAACAATTGAAGGAGTTTTCTGACGATTAAATTACTATAATTTAGAATGTTTCAATTGTGAGTCCTATTTTAGTGACCAAAAACTACTTGTAGTTTTAAGAGAAAATATTTTTTTTAAATATAAAGAAACGTCTTTTTAATATTACACAATTGAATTTATAAACATTTCCAAAAATTACAAATATTTACTGAAAGCTAACAAACGTAATGATACATAACACGAAAATGCGCTAACACGTCCTCACTGAGGTAGTTCGATATCCTTTTCGACTCTCAATGTCACAGGTCTTGAAATGCAACTATGGGCTTTAAAAAAGGGAAAATAATATTCCCTATGAACAAGACTATGGACTGACTTACATCAAAGCTACTAGACTTCCAGCAGCACATCGTTGAATTTTCTCATCACTGTGGTGCCACGGATAGAAAAGCTGTAACGACTATAGAGGCCAAATATCAGGCTTCTCTGTCAATTAAATTCGCTATTGTTTTTTTTAGTATAATAGTTTTTTTTTTAATATAAACCAAAAAGATATGGCAATAAAGATTTAAATTAAAGAAATATGAATTAAGTTATTTTGAATATTCATGTTAAAAATCAATCAACCCCATGGCACCCATTCCAAAAATAAATTATATCAGTGTGCTAAAAAATAGACAAATATATACATATTAAAATACATTTTCAGTTTACCTACTACATTGGTTGAACTATGTTGAGTTTGATATAATGCATTTTATTTGAATCATTGGAAAAGTCAGAGGGAGAGAGGGAGGGAGGGAGGGACAGGGGGAGAGAAGGAGGGGGAGAGAGGGAGATGGGAGAGGGAGGGAGAGAGGGTGGGAGAGAGGGAGGGAGAGATAAAGAGTGAGGGGGCAGGGAGAGAGAGAGGGAATGAGGGAGGGAGGAAGGGGCAGAGAGGGGGGGGAGAGAGAGGTGGAGAGGGGAGGGAGGGGGAAAGGAGGGAGGGAGAAAGGGGTTATGGAGGGAGAGAGAGGAAGGGAAGGAGAGAGGGAGAGAGAGGATGGGAGAAATGTGAGGAAGAGATAAAGAAAGAGAGGGGGGCAGGGAGGGAGAGAGAGGGAAGGAGGAAGAGGGAGAGAGGGAGGGAGGGGGGTTGGACAGGGGGAGAGAAGGAGGGGGAGAGGGGAGAGAGGGAGATGAGAGAGGGAGGGAGGGAGGGAGAAAGGGAGGGAGGGAAAGGGAGAGAGAGAGGGGGGAGGGAGAAAACAAAAGGTAAACAGAAAACCTTATATTAAACCCGGGCAAAGCCGGGTACTTGCAACTAGTATATATATATATATAAGGACTTTAAAAACTTCATAACTTTTCTTAATATTAAGATAAATTCATAAACTTGGTGTCTTTTGAAAGCTTGCAGCTAGGACTACCTAATGCACACATTTTAAATACAATCAAAGCAATAATAGCAAATTTCGGGACCCCCCCCTAAAGTACGTCACACTTTCGAAAAATTTTTTTTTATTAAGAACTAATTAAAATTTAATCGAAAACTTAAATCGCACTTCACTATTAAACTGCCTTAAAATATAAATATTAAAAGAACTATCAGATTATTAAATGAGTTTAATAGTAGAAATAACTAATTGTCAATAGTTGTATCAGTTATTCTTTGAAACAGTAACTCAATCAATTGAATTTGAAAAAAAAATTGCAAAAATTAGATGGACAATTATATAATAAACATCATTTATCTGCTACCTATTCATTTACAATGGGTGAGGTGAACTTTGAGATAATCTTCCGATTATGCATTCTATTGACACAGGATAAGAAGTAGATTAGCGAAACTTGACCCCAGCCAGTGATTAAATAATAAAAAATGGAAACAAAACAATGTGACTAAAAAAAGGACTAGATTGACAAATTATGTGATCAGCTCTTGTGCTATATTGAATATGTTTATAGTGGACCTGTGAATTATGTTTAATTAAAAAAAAATTCACTAGACATCATCCATCCATAGTGAAGTGAAGTGTTCATCCATACTTAAGACTGACATAAATCTTTCCCCATCATCGTTTCCTGGAAGGATAGTTGCAGACAGATCAACTTCATCCTCATCTGGCCACTCAACATTCCCTGAATGTGCATTTTCCATTCTGCCAATAATTGCCATGAGTTCTCTTTGCCTTCTAGCAGCGATTCTCAAAGGACGAATGCGTTTTATCTGAGTTGATTCTGGAAAATTTGGGGTTGGCACATTCTCCTAGGAGACGGGTGGTCGAGTGGTATAGAGAGCTTGACTGTCGAGCGGAGGGTCCCGGGTTGGAATCTCAGTGAGAACCTTAGGACTTTTTCAGGTCCTGGTGAAAGTTCCCACGTCCACCCAACTTTAAATGGGTACCTGACTTTATGTTGGGGGAGTAAAGGCGGCTGGGAATTGTGCAAACCACACAATCCCTTCATATGCCTAGGTTATATAAACAGATGAATTCTACACTTCATCTGCCCCGATGGCCCTTTAGGGCTAAGGAAACTTTACTTTTTTACATTCTCCTGCGCCCGAGCTCTGTGTTATCTTGTATGTTTCTTCAACATTGTTTATGAGGCAAAGTATAAGTGACACACTTTGCAAATTCGATCATGTATGCTGGTCTGCAAAGATGGACAATAAAGATCATATGGTTGCACTTTAAAAACTCCTGTTGGTCTTGGCATAATGCCATCAAATTTGAGAGTTTGTGCCACAAACAAAAAATGAAGGAAATGTATGAGCATCTGCATCTGCTCTTTCTGAAGCTCTGAGTCCATCAGTTGTTTGGTTGATTGGGATTGGATTTGGAGGAGGAAATAATCTCGAAGGTAAAACGTTGAAAAATGAGCTCCGTACTTTGTCGCAACATTTTATGTCCTGACATTTCACAATTTGAGTGAAGTATTGGCTGGTGAGAACATGATGGTCAAACAATTCTTATCCTTCGACATCAGTCCTGCTGCATCCAATTCAGATTTCTCAGGGTTGATAAAGTCTGCAACTGTTGGAAATTGGTCAACAATCACATGCGACCAGATTTCAGCTTAAGTTTTACCTGCAAACTTGAAGTTTGTTCTTTCCAAATCCTCATTTATTGTTCTGCCCTGCGAATCAAAGTGAATGCCATAATGTTCATTTGGCAATATGACACCAGACAGTTCGCTGCTAAATGGAGCCATTCGATGTTCCACGCGATTATAAGCACTTCTTCCTGGTGCACTGGTTGCAAGGATTAAGGCATCAATATTATTTTAACGAAGTGATGGATTGCAACTTCAACTACGGTAATTTTTTGTATTATAATACAAATTCCAAATTTCTTTATCAGTGATATAATTATGCAGCAGACAACAAAGTAATAATAACACTTCCGTAAGGCTACTGATAAAACAAGGCTTTGCAACAGTTTATTAGCGGTCCTAACTAGCATGAGGAATTGTGAACAACACATTGAAAAGATATGCATTTCATGCTATTTTGACATAAAAATAATTCAAGTGTTTCACAATTTTTTTTGAAAATTATTTTTAAAACTATTAAGTTTTACTGAAAAAATAAAAAAATTAAATTAGAAATAAAATTAAAAATATATTAAAAATGTGACGTCACACTTGGCCTGACCCCCCCTCCCCCCATGTCACAAACTGTCACACTTTCTTATACCCCCTCCCCCCCCCCCTTGGAGCGTGACGTACTTTATGGACGGCCCCAAAGTGCCTACCGGTCCTGTGTCCAGAATGGAACAAGTTTAAGATGCTGGTTTTAAAAATTATGACCAAAATTTTGAAAAAAAAACCGAATCATAATAAAGATCAACATTTCCGGTGAATTTAAAGACGGAAATTTAGAAAAGTTCTTTTCTCAGCTAAATAAAACAAATATGGACAAGGTCAATAGAGATAGATCTTACACGTGCTCACCTATGCCAGGCATCTGTGAAGCAGCAGATAAGTGTTGCATCACAAAACATGCGCAGGTAACAAGCTTATCTTATAGGTGACTTTTTAAAACTGGTTTTATTAAATATAAGTATGAGTTGTTTATTGAAAAAGGTTTAGCAGTTTTATGCTAAACATTTCCAAGATATTTTAATATTTTCGTAACTAACGCAATTTTTTTTACCCTGTTCAAAAAGCAAGTAATATCATTACAGATTTTTCGGAAATCTTAAAATGAAAACAGAATTTTCATTATTTATTATGTCATAAAATGTCTTTGCATTAAAATATTTTAAAAATTAGTATTATATTTTGAAATTGTTAAAGCAATTTTTTCTTAGGGGTTTTTGGAAGAGCTAATTTGACTTTTCTAATTGCTTTGCCAAGTGATTGTGGTGTTTTAAAAGCTTTAGTTACAGGCTCGTAGGCCCCCCGCCTGCGTTTTGTCTGCCCCCCCGCCTGCGTTTTGTCTGCATCCCCCCCGCTTATTTGTTCTACCTAGTAAAATGTATTACCTGCCCCCCCCCCCCCTGCTGTAGAATTTTCACGCTACGGGGCTGTTTAGTTGGTGTTTCTTTATTTCTGCAAAGAATATTTTGACCACCCAGCTTCAACAATATGGATTTTCTCATCCCTAGCTCACTGTTGCTTTAATGCTATTCTTTTTTCGACATTCTTATAATTTTTCTGCACTTAATTTGGCCCTGTTCAATTACATTTTTTCTGCTGCACTTTTAAGTGGCATAATAAATAATAAGGAAATAACGAAACAGTCTAAGAAAAAAAAAAGATTCATCAGGTACTCAAAATATGTTGAATCAGTTACGCTAGTTATGTTTTGTCAGTTACATGAATTGCTATTTATCACATGAACCCTCAAGCTTTTATCTTTTAGTTTTTGATTCGGGGAATAATAACAACAATCAACAAATAATGTTTAGAAAAATCTTTTGTGATTTGTTGACAATGGCCAAATAAAAAAAAATAGCATAAAATGTAACTGATGCAACATTGAATATTGAATACGTTTTCATCTCTATTGTCACTAAAATGTTTTTATTTAAAAAAAAATAATTTTTAATTGTGAAACAATACAAATAAAAACAAAAACAAAAAACTACCTTGTTTTATTTGTAGTAGTATTAATTAACAATTATTTCAGAAAAAAAACTTTTAATATGAATTGTCTCCCCTGTTGTCCTACCTGTGTCAATATTTTGATAATGGTGGCAATCATACAACTTTTTGAAAGATAACATTTTTTTGTTTGAAAATAAATATTTTTCAATGAAACTTGCTAGTATGCATATAAACAGTCCCTCTTTAGCCAATTAAGTTTAATGAAAAACAATGGGAAACTTCATCATTTGTCACATATACTTTTGGAAACATATTTTTCAAATAATTAGTATTAAATTAATTTTACCTAAAAAGCTATAGTCATATATATTATTTTTGACTAAGTGTTCAGTATTATTGCATTTATAAAATTATTTTATAAATTGTATAGACTAAAATTTCATATAAAAAGGTTAAGAGCTACAGCCAATGATATCTAGGATCGTTAGAAAACTTTTCTTACTAGGTCGGCACTGTACTGAAACCAATTACTTAATTTTTTCTCATCATGTGACTAGTCTTATACCATAGGCCTAGTCTTAGACAATGTGTTATAAATTCAAAGGTTTCAATTAATTTTTAAAACTTTATAAAAAATGAAATTAGGTCAGCCAGCTCAAAAAAGTAACCAATATAATCACTATTTATTTACTAAGATTAAAACTGAAATTCGCATTTTAAAAATTACTCTAGTGAACAACATTTTTGCTACCTGGGATCTATTAATTGTACTTAGACCTTTTTGACCTGCTGATTCCAAATATGTCATTGAAAATTGTGTATCACGTCAGGTTTTTAAGTTATGTTAACATCTTGATTTATCATTATAACCCTTTATGGTCATTAGAGATACAATGTTAATGCTTCTAAATGTAGGATCTAGGATCGTTAGAAAACTTTTCTTACTAGGTCAGCACTGTACTGAAACCAATTACTTAATTTTTTCTCATCATGTGACTAGTCTTATACCATAGGCCTAGTCTTAGACAATGTGTTAAATTATTTCAATAAAAAAAATGTCAAAGAGATCTAATTAGTTACTTTTCATTAACGCAAGTCCCGAGTAACTTAGCCATTCGGCCAACCGCGTCACACTACAAAAGAGAAAATTTAAATGTATTATTTAAAACAAGCAATTAAGCCTTTAGGATGTTGTAAGAAGCAGAAACAACAATTAGATTTTTAACTATTTCATAACTTAAAAAAAAAACTATTTTGAAAAAATGTATCAAATCTGAACACAGAGGCGTACCGTACCTAAAGTGGGGAAAGGGGTCCAAAATCGAAATATTAAGTACATATGAAAAATATAAAATTCCACCCGTCGTTCGACGGGCTAAAATACTTGTAAAAAAATAATTCTGCACTTAGAAATCCGTGTTAATAGTTACTATTAAAGCTCGACAAGTAATCAGTCAGTTGTAAGTATTACATTGCTAAACAAAACAACCTACTTTTTATAAACTTGCAATAGACCAAAAATCCTTTAGATTGGCAGTCCTCGTTTTTCGCCCTGGATTATATCAACGCTAAGCTTTTATAAGATTTCGTTGATAGTGATTGTAATCGAATTAGGAGACGCTTCTGTTTATGACATGATTATTCTCATATTAAATATTTTATTGAGATAAAACCTTTAGTTGCGAATGCAACGGGCAAACTACTAGTTTAGAATGTTTCAATTGTGAGTCCTATTTCAGTGACCGAAAACCACTTGTAATTTTAAGAGAAAATATTTTTTTTCATGTATTAAGAAACGTATTTTTAATATTACACAATTGAATTTATAAAAATTTCCAAAATTTACAAATATTTACTGAAATCTAACAAACATACTGATTAAACATAACACGAAAATTTTGAAATAAAAAATTGAATTATAATCAAGATCAACATTTCCGGTGAATTGGACGGACGTAAAAATACAAAAGTTCTTTTCTCTACGAAATGAATGAAATGTCTGCTAATAACATACCTAATAACATTCCCTCACGTATCTCTGCTGGTGTAAGAATACACAGTCTGAAAAAAAACATAACATTTAAAGGTAAAGCACACAGCAAGTGTACATTATTAAGCAATTATAGTAGCTAGCTACAAGATGCAATTTTACCAAAAATGTCATGTAACTCAAGAACCTGATGTGCTTTCAATGAAACTTTGCAGGCAGGTAGATAAATAGTTTCTCCAGTTGACAATTGAGTTTCATTGCAATCAAGGTATTTTACAGAAGCATGAAATATAAAGAAAACAGCTCATAATAAAGACATTTTTTTAATGCATACAAATTAAACATATTATTGTAATACTTCACCAATATCATTCATCATTTTTTTTAATGCAGGATTTGTGTTTACAAAGTAAACAATCCTATTATTTTTTTGAGAAAACAGTCACAACATATCAGGAAAAAACAATGTCGTAAAATGTCAAAATTCCACATACCTAGTTTACTGTATGTATTCTACTGCACATGTTTTCCATCATAAAAAACTGAGAAACATTTTGCAAATCAACATGCGTCTGATCGAAGTTAAGGGAACATGCTATGACACCCTCTGCCAGAATATACGCATTATCATTGTTTGATGCTAAATGATTTATTATCATTTTGAGTTGTGACTTGAGACTGTTTCAACAGGGGGTTTAATTTTTATTTTCTAGTGAATAATTAATGTAATAGAAAATTTAGATTCCGTCCATGTAAAAAATTAACCTATTTCATGACTTTAATGCATTTAAAGACCTAAATTTTATCCCTATTTTATATTTTCAGGCCGTGGAGATGTCAGGCCATCATGGTTGTTCATGGAAACTCATGGAGGAAAGACTCTGTGCTCTAGAGTAAGTGTGTTATTTATATATGCAAAGCAGCTTTAGGAGAATTTGAAACTCTTATTGTTCACATATGCTTCCTTTCCTTAAAGGATATTTTGCAGGATTCTAAAAACTTAATATTTAAATAGGCTTCATAGGATTAAGTGGATTTAGTAGGATTTATAAAACTATATGATTTATGTATTATGTACCTAAATTGAATTATTATGGCTATAAAAAAAGCCTTTAATTTGTGTGTGTCAGTCTTGATATAATAAAAATGTTTTTTTCTGAAAAAATGCAACATGTGGATTATGCACAAAATGTCATTGACCCAAATTTTCTTTTACTTTCACAGAGATATTGTCAGATATCAAGTTACCAGGTAATTTTTTTCTCTTAGCTCATCAATTATAATAATAATTATAATATAAATTGAATCTCAGGAGAGCCTAAATTAGGTGTTTGTGCTAATGTTGTGCAGACATTGACTTTTTTAATAAGCCATATATTAGTTACAGCTTACTACTCATGTTTAACAAGTAGGTAATATATTTTGAAATCTGTTAAACTTAATTTAATAAGTTTGAATCTACTTTAGGTTGGATAGCCTAGAATCCACGACAGAGAAGACAGGTTTTCTATTATTTAAAAAGTAGCTGATAGAAAATTTCTGACAATTTTTAATAGCATGATATAAACAATTTTTAATAATTAGTTGCCTATCTAGTACTTTAAATAATGGACTTTAGAAGCACTATGACAAATTTTTACCAATATATGATTACTTGTTGAATGTTCCTGTTTCCCAGGAGCTCCTGTAGATTTTCCAATGGATGATGGAATGTCTAGTATGCTTCCCTCACCTAGTGATGTTTTGGAGAAGACAGGTTTTCTATTATTTAAAAAGTAGCTGATAGAAAATTTCTGACAATTTTTAATAGCATGATATAAACAATTTTTAATAATTAGTTGCCTATCTAGTACTTTAAATAATGGACTTTAGAAGCACTATGACAAATTTTTACCAATATATGATTACTTGTTGAATGTTCCTGTTTCCCAGGAGCTCCTGTAGATTTTCTAACGGATGATGGACCATCATTACAGGAAAATCCTGGACCACAAAGAAAAAGAGGGAAAATTACAAAAAAAATCACAAAGGAGTAAGTATGCTGTAGGGACTGACTGAATATTTAGCCAGCAAGTTAAATAATAAGGCTGAAGCTTTTTTTATTTACTAGTAAGTAACTAGTACATGATGAAAATAATGATATAAAAGGCACTGCTCAGCTGTAGATTTTTATCTGAGGAATTTTGAAATAGCAGAGGAATTCTTGGCAATGGAGTTGCTGAAAGGGAATATATGGGGTAAGGAATTTTATACCAGATTGTCCTCAAGACTTTGAACTTGCCTTGGAGTAAACTTGCCAATATCATTAGAGATGATCTCCAAATTTAACCAGAAAAAATTGGTTGTTGAAAAGTGATTGAGGAAACTGTGGACAGAGTCATCTCTCTTAAATTTAAGTTTTTTGCTTCACTAAATGGAACCACTTTTCAAAATCTTCATATGATGGCACAGAATGTACATATTTTGTTTGATAAAACCTTTGTGTGTGAGAAGACTTTCAGCATTATGAACACCAACAAAGGTCATCACAGATCCAAATTAGCTGACCAACACCTCAGATCTATCCTAAAAATAGTTACAGTAAAACTTACTCCATACTTTGATGCACTGGCTGAAAATGGAGACAAACAACACTGCTCCCACTAAGTTAGATATTTGAAAGACCAACAGCGTTAAGTCCACTGTGCTCTAACATGTATGGATGCTTTGTTTTTATTTTGGTGTTGGAGTCGCCTGGTATTTTTTTTTTTTTAAACTTTTTCGTTCATTGTTATGTAGAATTACCTGATTCAGTCACATATTATCTATTTGCTATAATGTGGTTTTCATTTTAAATTTATTTTGAAGGGAATACATAGCCTCATCTTTTGATTTTTTAAATTATCCTATTGGTTATTTTTTTTCATTCTCTTTTTTAACTGAATATGAATTATGACTGTGGTTTTGAATTATGTTTATTATTTATAGTTTTCTTCTTTAAGATAGTTAAAATCAGTAAAAAATAATTGAATCTAAAAAAAAAAACACATTGTATGTTATGACATTTACATTGTATTAATATTAGTTTATGTTGACATCTTCTTTTGGCCCACCAGTCAAATTTACAAGCCCAGTAACTGCAACTAAAACAATTTGTGCCCCCTTAATGTAGTCTGTCTGAAATGTATAATGAGGATTTTTCTTTACTTTGTCCACAGTGAACTCTCAAGAAAGTTGGCAGAAAAAAAGAAAGATATCCTTTTTTTAAATAGTTTTTAAAACTCTATTTAGATTCATTCTTTGACTTTGTGTAATTTTAACTACTAGCTGTACCCTGCAATACATATGGCAGTGATTCCATCATGAATTATTTCTACTAGATGTACCCAGCAGAACCTTTGCACAGAGTTATATTCCCTTAGGTTTGATCAGTAGGCTAGGTTATTTTTTGGTTTCGGACAGATCCGATTTTTTTCATGATTTTTATTACAATTTAAAGATGAAATATGTTGTAGAAATACAAAAAACACAAACAACGAATATTTAAATGGAATTATTTCAGATTTTGGCCTTTGGGTTTCATATTTAAATACAGCAAAAACCATTAAAAACTAGATATTTTAAAAAACATTAATCGAACCGAGACACTGGCAGGTCGCAATTTTGAATTCATGTTTTCCCGCTTTTGATTTAACATAGTACCCAGTATTATATCATATTGTTGTGTATGTATAATTTTCATTTAAATATTAAGTTCCTTAATTTTTTTCACAATCTTTGCAATTAAAAAACACCTTTACTGCGATGTCAGTGGAAATTCAAGAGAAAGAGAGGTAAGTCACAATTAGAATTCTTTGTTGTTTCTTTTTATTACACCAACCTAAATCAGTATATGAAATGAATATTATTTTACTTTCCTCTGCAGAGAAAACAATGTTCTCTTGACGAAAATTATGGCTCTGGAGAAGGACAAATCAGAGCTTGAGGTGAGTCTCTTCACAATTTTTTTTATATAAGTTTAGACTTAATATTAGTTTGTTGGAAAATACAAAAAACATTTTTTTGAATTGAAGTCCGATTGGATGATGTTTTTTTATATACATCTTTAGTAATATGTCCTAAATAAATCCTTTTTATTTTTTTCAGAAAAAACTTTTAGAGCGGAACAGTAAGTTTTATAAACATTTTAGCTAGAGAGACATTCTATTAAATGTTTTTATATTAGTGTGCTGTTGTAATTAGCAAGTGTCTGAATTTATTTAAAAAGTCATGCTTGATATTTTTTTTTATCTAGTTTGTGGACCTAGTAAGGAGAAACGAGCTGCCTCTTCATCAGAGAATGCTCAGCCAACCAAAAAATTGGTAAAATGTTTTGGTTATGTTTTAATCCCATCTGCATCTATTGTTTCTAATAATTTAATGTAGTTTCTTAGGGTACAATTTATCTTTAAAGTATTTTTTTTTGTCCAAATTATTGCTATTGAAATAAATATTACTGAAGGTAGTTGGTTTGTTTTTATAAATAGAATAACATTTTTTGTTTTCTTTTGTTTACTTCTTGGGAGCAGCGGCTGGATGAAAGCATCAAATACTTAGATTCCTTGACCAAGGATCTAAGAAATGCTATTAAGGGCAACAGGAAAGGTAAATAAGACTGGTATTTCTGTTGAAAAGTTTGGTCATAGCTAAGTTTACGTAAAATATTTTTTTATTAATGATTATTGATTATTTTACTTTTTTTACATCTCTTCTTTCTTTTCTTTTTTTTTAAATCTGTATAAAACTTAAATAAGCTTATTCTTTCTCAACTTAGTGTTTTAAACTTATGTCTCTTTGCTTAGAGGACTACTCAAATGCCGCCCAAGGTATCGAGAGGCTGCTGGGTCAGCAGGGAGCCAGCTGGACAGAGGATCATTTTTTAAAAAGGCTTGTTGTCTCAGTGGTGGCGAAAATGGTCCACAGCCATTTTTTAGATGCCGATGTGAAAATGGTCACCAGCATATTAGGCATATGTAGTAAGTCTGCCTTTTTAAAAAATTTTTTAGATCAATTTTTTTTTGCTGATTTCAAATATGTAAGGTTTTTTTTTTAATCAGGTAAAGTTTTTACTCAAAGTAAAAAATACTGTTGTAAAGTAAATTGAAGAATTCATGTAGAAAACATTTTTTAAGTTATTTTTTGTTAGGAATGTTAGGAAAATAGTCTAAACAAAATGTGAGCTGTGGAAATGCATTTTTATAGACATGCATGTTCCAAGAGCTTTGAAGCCATGAAGTAGCTCCTCATCCATCAGTTAGTAGTCTGGACTCCAAACCATTGTCACTAGTTCCTCAACCATCAGTTAGTAGTCTGGACTTCAGTGGTTACGAAGAAAATTCTGAACAATAGACTTGAATGCATTTTTAGTCATACATTCCTCAAACTTGACATCTTTTACTAATTCCCTAATTTGTGTACTATCAAAAATCCTTGCTTCCAAATAGGCCTCACTTATACATGTATGTGGAAATGCGTTCAATGAAACATTAACCAATTTTCTTTTTCTCAGATAATATTTATTCAGAAGAATTCCAGCTATCAAAGACAACTGTTAAGATCCTTATTAAACAGGTTTTTGACAATATAGTCAACATTGATACAGGTAAGTTACATTTACCAGCCAGCCACCACAAAGTGCTAATATGAAACTGTAAAAATTAACACGAGTTAATAATTATTCTCTATTAAAATGGTCATTTTTGGCTGTAAACTTTTTTTGTGGTTTCCCCATTTCCTTTGATTTCTGCATTTATTTTTATTCAGTTCTGGGCAAAGAATAGTAATGAATATATTGTTAAAAAAAAAGTTTTTTTTATTAATGTTAATGGGAAATTTTTGAAATGTTATGACTTTTAAGATCAATCTTTTTATATTCAGTTTATTAAACAATTATTGAATCTATCTTTTTTTATGACAGAAAGCTTCACATTGGAAAATCTGGTTTTAAAACTCTTAAATTAAAACCAGTTCATCCTGGAGTTTTCCTCCGATTAATAAAAAGATGGGAGGACCACAATACAGAGAAAATCCCGGATGTTGATGTGGTGAAAACCAGCTGTTGATATGGTGAATACCAACTGTTGATGTGGTGAATACCAGCTGTTGATGTGGTGAATACCAGCTGTTGATGTGGTGAATACCAGCTGTTGATATGGTGAATACCAGCTGTTGATGTGAATACCAGCTGTTGATGGCACAATATTCTTTCTATAATTCAAGCTGTAGTGGATTTTTTTTTTTGTTGTGCTTTTACAAAATTTTGTTTTCTTTCTGCTAGTCACTAACTGAGCTATGAAACTGTATTTATTTGTGACTTTTACATTAGCCACTTGTGTGGAGTATTTACTTTTGGATGTACCTTTACCAAAATACATTCATTTACCTTTTTTCAGCTCAACAGCCTTATCATCTTTTATATACACTTCGTTTTTTTAGATATATAGTAAGATGTATATAGCTTAAATATAAATAATTTAGATTCTGTTCATTGAATGTATTTGTTAAAGATATTTAAGTCAGATAAGCTTTACTTATTTGATGCAAGGCATTTCTCTCTTTTTTCTTATTGATGATATTTTTTTACTACAGATGATTCCTGACACTAAGCAAATAACATAATGGTTATTAGGCAAATTTTGTTTATTTATATAGATTTTAGTATTCAATATCCTTTACCACTTAAATTTTGTTGTAAATATCTTTTGTAATAAATTTAATCATTTTTCTCTAAATAAATGTTTTCTACATTACTTGTCAATTTGTTAGTAAATTGAGTTTCATACTTTTGAGACCATGAATTCATGGTCTAAGTGAAAACTTGTTAAATTTTTTTTATGTAATATTTCTGGCTGTATAAATGTTTTACCTTTCAGTGATGAGAATGATCAATTCTTATAAGATGTATGGTTTAATTTACCTTAATGTTTTGGTTCCAATTTAAAATGTTTAACTTTTTAAAGAAAAGATTGAAATATCACGTGTTTAATATTTATATGTTCATATGCATGTATTGTCAGTTTCCATGTGATAATATCCTTATGCATAATTGTGAATATTATTTTAATATTTTAAATTCAATATAATCCAGTGTAAATTGATTTTGCCTAGTACTATGCAAGAATTTTGCAGAAATTTTACTAAACATGTTAAACACATTTATCACTAGCACTGTGACAGTTTACTTATATGATGTTTCCATTATATTATACACCTCTCTATATTGTATTTGATATGAGGCATTTCTCTCTTTTTTCATACTGATGATATTTTTTCACTACAAGACACTTAAGTAAATAACATAATGGTTATCTAGGCAAATTTTGTTTGTGTTGTGAAACCATTGTAAACCAAGTAACTCGTAAACTGAGGTTTGACTATTTTACTAAGCAGTTTAGAAAGTAATTATTTATTTAGATTTAGTATGCAAAAACCTTTACCACTTAAATTTTGTTGTAAATATCTTTTGTAATAAATTTAATCATTTTTCTGTAAATGAATTTTTTCTACATTACTTGTCAATTTGTTATAAAATTGAGTTTCAATAAAACTTTGTTTCATATTGATTAGCACGTTCTTTGTTAGCAGTTTAATTATAAAAATAGAAAAAAATGATTCAGTTGGAGCTACTCTCAACAAAATAAAGTCCTATATGGCTGACCTTGACCCTTACCAGTGTTCTAAGTTTTTTGGTGATATGCAGCTCATACAGCTCAGGCTGTATGTGGTCAGAGAAAAGGCTCTTGTGTGTGTGTATTAAATTAACAGATAAAGAGGTTCAATTTGGTTAATGCATTAAGGGAAGTAATTTTTGAACTCTTTTTTTCTATCATCCTGGAAAATAATTAGTTATACATGTATGGAACCCTAGTAGTGCCTAATGTAAGCCATTTCATGAACTATGCATTGATCTATGTTAGTGTTCACTTTATTTAAGCTCAACTTAACCTTACTTTTCTATTGCCATAATCAGGGCATAAATATAAAAATCTCAATTTCATTTAACCCTAAGGTTAACCCTTACGTCTTTAGTTATTTCTTATAGTGTTCTGTAAGGAAATGAAAGTTTCTGAAATGCTGAATTATCCTACTGTCTTCAAAAAAAAAATTCCAACACCTTTCTACTAAACTTTTAGTTCAGATGAATAGGGATAATAATTTCTATTTGGAAAAAAAAATACACAAGTATATGATAATCAAATTCTTGGCAAGTTGTTCCATAAAAAAAAAAGACATAAGATGTGATGTGTACATTGTATTTAAATGACAAATTGGGTTTATACGTTTTATGGTACTATGCAAAATTACTATCCTACCTTTAACTAATATTATCTTTTAATGTAGATAAGCTAATATTTTATTTTTGCCTCGATCAGGATTTAAATGGGAGCATGTAGTTGGTGTAGCAGCATATTTTGGAATATACACTGTCACCTTGTAAACAAAAGGCTTCAGTGTAACATTAATGTGTGCCTGAAAACTTTTAAAAGTTATATTTAAAATTCTGAAAATTACATGAAAATCGAATCTTAAAAGACAATCCAATTAAAGTAACCAGTAAAAGGTTGCCCCTCTAAAAAGAACCTGACTGAAGAAAAAGATGGACAGAATACATTAGCAGCCCCCTCAACAGACCTCCACCAGCTGTAAAAGCAGACGTACTAGCAGCCATAAGTGAAATTAATGTTGACACAAACCCTCGGAATAAACAGGAAATCTACAAATGCGGGTCATATGAAGATGCCAAAGCCAGAGTAGTTAAGGCAAGACATGCTTTTGGAGATCTATTGCCGAACCCCCTTTGTTACGCAAGAAATTAAGAAAGTAATCAGGTCATAAATAGGAGTTGTCCATCAGGAGTGACGTATTCCCAAGTGAAAATAACAATGCATCAGAGACCAGACAGTCTGGCATTAAAACCTTAAATAGGAAGGTTGTTCATTGGAGAAACACTGTAATATTCAGTAAAAAAAAATGTGGGCCATTTTTGGACACAAACTGTGACTAAAGTAGTAAGTAATAAATGAGAACTCTAGGCCATTTTTGGACACAAACTGTGACTAATGTAGTAAGTAATAAATGAGAACTATAGGCCATTTTTGGACACAAACTGTGACTAATGTAGTAAGTAATAAATGAGAACTCTAGGCCATTTTTGGACACAAACTGTGACTAAGGTAGTAAGTAATAAATGAGAACTCTAGGCCATTTTTGGACACAAACAGTGACTAAAGTAGTCAGTAATAAATGAGAACTCTAGGCCATTTTTGGATACAAACTGTGACTGAGGTAGTAGGTAATAAATGAGAACTCTAGGCCATTTTTGGACACAAACTGTGACTGAGGTAGTAAGTAATAAATGAGAACTCTAGGCCATTTTTTGATACAAACTGTGACTGAGGTAGTAAGTAATAAATGAGAACTCTAGGCCATTTTTTGATACAAACTGTGACTGAGGTAGTAAGTAATAAATGAGAACTCTAGGCCATTTTTGGACACAAACTGTGACTAATGTAGTAAGTAATAAATGAGAACTATAGGCCATTTTTGGACACAAACTGTGACTGAGGTAGTAAGTAATAAATGAGAACTCTAGGCCATTTTTTGATACAAACTGTGACTGAGGTAGTAAGTAATAAATGAGAACTCTAGGCCATTTTTGGACACAAACTGTGACTAATGTAGTAAGTAATAAATGAGAACTATAGGCCATTTTTGGACACAAACTGTGACTAAGGTAGTAAGTAATAAATGAGAACTATAGGCCATTTTTGGACACAAACAGTGACTAAAGTAGTCAGTAATAAATGAGAACTCTAGGCCATTTTTGGATACAAACTGTGACTGAGGTAGTAGGTAATAAATGAGAACTATAGGCCATTTTTGGACACAAACTGTGACTGAGGTAGTAAGTAATAAATGAGAACTCTAGGCCATTTTTGGACACAAACTGTGACTGAGGTAGTAAGTAATAAATGAGAACTCTAGGCCATTTTTTGATACAAACTGTGACTGAGGTAGTAAGTAATAAATGAGAACTCTAGGCCATTTTTTGATACAAACTGTGACTGAGGTAGTAAGTAATAAATGAGAACTCTAGGCCATTTTTGGACACAAACTGTGACTAATGTAGTAAGTAATAAATGAGAACTATAGGCCATTTTTGGACACAAACTGTGACTAAGGTAGTAAGTAATAAATGAGAACTCTAGGCCATTTTTGGACACAAACTGTGACTAAGGTAGTAAGTAATAAATGAGAACTCTAGGCCATTTTTGGACACAAACAGTGACTAAAGTAGTCAGTAATAAATGAGAACTCTAGGCCATTTTTGGATACAAACTGTGACTGAGGTAGTAAGTAATAAATGAGAACTATAGGCCATTTTTGGACACAAACTGTGACTGAGGTAGTAAGTAATAAATGAGAACTCTAGGCCATTTTTTGATACAAACTGTGACTGAGGTAGTAAGTAATAAATGAGAACTCTAGGCCATTTTTTGATACAAACTGTGACTGAGGTAGTAAGTAATAAATGAGAACTCTAGGCCATTTTTGGACACAAACTGTGACTAATGTAGTAAGTAATAAATGAGAACTATAGGCCATTTTTGGACACAAACTGTGACTAATGTAGTAAGTAATAAATGAGAACTCTAGGCCATTTTTGGACACAAACTGTGACTAAGGTAGTAAGTAATAAATGAGAACTCTAGGCCATTTTTGGACACAAACTGTGATTAAGGTAGTAAGTAATAAATGAGAACTCTATTGCGTGATTTAGATGAAAAGATTTTTTTTTATTTGGAAATAATGATTACATCAAAAAATATCTTAAGAGATTTTATTTACGATCGTGTATTCTACCATGACATGTACATTATAATGTTTCTTAATAATGTGAACATGGGTGGATTTTTTTATTGTAAGAACTTTTCTTCTTAAATGTATTGACAATAATTCAACATAATATGATGAACTAATTTTACAATGCATCAAATTAATTAGTAAAACTAAATAATTAAATGGCCATGCAAAAAAAAAAAATAATAAGCATGAAAAAATTAATTCTATGTTTCCTGATTTGAGAATCTGAGGTCTGCTGTCACATTAATAAATATGCACTCCGTTTATCATCCTGTCAATACATTAATAGCACTAGTTGAAATTTTAGATATTTCTTTTGGAATTATAAAAAAAACAACTGAAGTTTAAACAAGCTAAACATTAAACTAACTAAAATTTTTTTATTCTATTAAGAGATCTGTGCTCTCTTTCTTACTTTATTGAGGGGGTAAACTCTAGTAGTTACATGTATTATGGCACAAGCTGAACAATGAGAAATTTGTACATGCTGGATAAATAGTGCATTGGTTTATTTCTTATAACACTGAGGGGCAGGGTTGGATGAACCAATACGCTTATAAGGCTTTAGCTTTGATAACACCATGAAAAAAATCTTTGATCAGACTTCAAGGATTCTGTGTTATTTTTAAAGGAAAACTTCATACAAGGAAATAGCACGAGTTAAGAATAACTCTTTGCATCTTCTGGAAAGACGCATAGGCCTACTAAAGGAAATGTGAAAGGGCATAATAGGTTTCAGGGGTGATGGGCTTTGTGAATTCGTTTACAAAATTAGGTTGATTTTTTTGGTTACAAGCTGTAAACTCAGAACTAACCTCAATCTGGCACAAGTGAGAAGATTAACAGAGGTTGTTTTAAAATACCCCATAGCAGTTAATTTTATTATTATTTTGTATTTTGTTTGCCATAAAATTAATTTAAACACCAATTGAAATTTATTTGAAAAATGCTAACAGTAAATTAGTCTATCATGTTTAGTTTTGTCTCTAAGAGTGCACATAAAAAAAGGGTGTGGTCACTACCTACAAAAAAAATACATACACACGTACAAATCTTTCGTAACAATTGGATCATATTTCATCAATAAATAAATCTGAATAGGTTGGTGACAAGTGATATTTTTACTTAAACATATTTTGACTGAAGTGCACAAGGTGATCGAGGAAAAGATCTCAGAGAATAAATACATTTCAAACTTCTTTGTTCAGATCCTATTCTGCCAAAAAGGCATTAATGTTAAGCATATAGACGTGTTTATGCAACATATAACACAGAACTTTATTTACAGAATGTTCTCCTGGTTGTCAAATTTGCTGACTGTCAGTAAAGACACAAGTTTCACGTTTCCCCTGATGTCATGGCTGAATACTTGGAAAACGAAGGATAGTTTTTCTTTGATGGAGGTCTGTAATGTAATGTTAAATCACCAGTTTGTTTCCATATGAAATGTCGCACAGTTCGAAGGTCCATGTTAGGGTCTAAGACCTAGATAGAAAAAAATTAGTTAATTTGATGTTAAAAATTTGGTTTAATAGACAGTATTTTTCTTTTTAAAAGGATATTATAATATTAACTTACAAATATTACATAAAAAAATTTAAACAACTCAATGAAAGTGTCATTGAAAAATTAAATTCTTCTTTATCGTTTTTTTTTTCTTTACAGGTGGAACACCAAAACTTGTACCGTTTACCCTTAGGGTTTGCAAATTGATAAAGCTTGTGATCGATGAATAATTTATTTTCCACTTTTCAAAGAAAGAACAACATGATGGCAAGGACGTACATCATTCCACAGAATCAAGGACTTACCACATCATTGCACAGTAACTCCACCCTTTCTTCTGCGGCACAAGATGAAGGCTCCTCCTCTTTCTCCGTCTCTTTCTCATGGCTGTTGCTAGTCGCTGCTTGAGATCCTGCATCTGACCCTTGGCCAAGGACTTTTTCATAGACATGCTCAATAACTTTACTCACATTGATCATATCACTTGCTGATAAGCGATCTCTGTGAAGTAGATAGTTAACATTTGCGATTTGAAAAAATATTCTTATACAAACCTCAATATCTTTTTATGCCTCACTTTCTAAATAAAATACAAGAGTGAAATGCCTAAATATCAACTCAAATAAATGCCTAAATATCAACTCAAATAAATAACCCAAGGTTATGGTGTAGTGTTGTTTTAGTTCCAGGTCATATTTTAGTTTCAGTTTTTATTTCGTTTTTTCTGTAATAATTTTAGTTTTCGTCAAGTTTTAGTCTTGCTTCTAATTTTAGTTTTAGTTTTAGTTCTCGTTGACGAAAAGTCAACATTTTCGTTAACGAAGGCTTTAGTTTTAGTTTTCGTGAACGAAAGCAACACTATATTTTAGTTTCAGTTTTTATTTCGTTTTTTCTGTAATAATTTCAGTTTTCGTCTAGTTTTAGTTTTGCTGCTAATTTTAGTTTTAGTTTTAGTTCTCGTTGACGAAAAGTCAACATTTTCGTCAACGAAGGTTTTAGTTTTAGTTTTCGTCAACGAAAACAACACTATTATGGTGTATTCATAAAAAAAATGAAATTGCATATGACAAATAGAAAAAGTTTAAATATTGGTTAAAACAAAAGTAGAAACAAGTTGACCTACTTTTTGATTGGTTTTATTCCAGTACTAGGGTGGGGTTGTAAGAAAAATGGTAGCTTGTTAAACTTCGGCATTTCTTTCTGTGAAGATTTTCAGAAATAAATTTAGAATATCTATTACAGTAAGGACCCTATAAAAGCAGTAAAAATGACAGAGTAACATTTATTATTGAACTATGCTACAAAAATATACAGGTCTTGTGACTATTCTTACAGTTGGCAAACTACGCCACCCCTTAGCCCCCTCCCCCCGCCCCCTCCCAACTGCAAAAAGTGGTTGTTTCAAGAATTAATTCTTATCACATCTTATGCGAATCATGTCTGCTGAAGTCTATTTTATATTTACACAACAAAATCTTGATGACCAGATTCGTACTCAGCTATTGTGGCTCCCTGTGTGAGTTACATTTTCGTCTCCCCTGCTCCCAAACTATAAAAATGCTAAAACATTTTGCAGCGCTCTTTCGTCCCCCCCCCCCTTCATTGTTCAGCGCACCATGCGGCTGCACAACCAACAGAACTCTTCCAATGCCCAATGTCAATGATTTACAAATTGCGCAATTTAATCTTATGTAAAAACACTGTATATAAAACCGGTGTTTATTGTTCACGTAAACCCCCCTGTAGTCGACTGGTTCTTTATAGTATGTCATCGGAAATATCTTGATGCACATCGACCGAAACAGACTGGAAAATCACTCGTTAAACTTTTCAATAAAAGTAAAATGTAAGTGCAGCTTAATGTGATCATTTACAGGAAATCGATGGTCAAGCTGGTTGAGAGCTGACAGCTTGATCATTCGTATTTTGTCATAATCAGCATTTGATGCAGTGCAGATCTTTCTTATGTACCTTATCACTGGTGGAATAGTTGATAAGGTTGGCATTGAAAAGCTGAAGAGATCAATTTAAATGGTTTCAGAAAGGTAACGAGTTCACTTAAAAAGTCAATTTCATCTTTATGGAGACAACTATCGACTAGACCAATACGCTTGAGAGTATTTTGAACCTCTCTGATCAAGTCAAGTATAGACTGAATCATCATCAATGTTGAATTCCAACGCGTTGGACATGATTCCTTCACTGACTTATCATTGTATTGTGTCTATGACTGTCATTGATGGCGTTAGTGCTGCTCTCAGAGGCATCCAATATTGATGCACTGAGCTGATCATCTACAAGAAGCAATTCACACACTGAAGACATGCCTTCTTTCAGGGTCTTTATCATTTCTTTATCCTCTGTGAATGCTGCATCGTCTTCTATAATTGCGGTCTTGAAATTCTTCATTTTTATTGATGCTGTCGGTAGTATTACGTGTGCTGATAAGAGTCAACCTTCAAAAGCTTTAAAGTCTTTATCTGAATTGCAGCACCATCATGGCAGCTAGTAATTTAATTTATATTGATTCACTCCAACACTCCATACAGAGACTGATTTAAACACTTTAATTTATATTGGTTCACTTCAACACTCCATACACAGACGTACTTTAATTCTTCATTTTTATTGATGCTGTCGGTAGTATTAAGGTGCAATACGTGTGCTGATAAGAGTCAACCTTCAAAAGCTTTGAAGTCTTAATCATAATTGCAGCACCATCATGGCAGCTAGCATTATGTGATCAACAGAAAAGCTGTTACTGGTGTTACACATGCCCTGTTACTGGTGTTACATATTACCTGTTACTGGTGTTACACATTACCTGTTACTGGTGGTACACATTACTTGTTACCGGTGTTACACATTACCTGTTACTGGTGTTACACATTACCTGTTACTGGTGTTACACATTACCTGTTACTGGTGTTACACATTACCTGTTACTGGTGTTACACATTACCTGTTACTGGTGTTACACATTACCTGTTACTGGTGTTACACATTACATGTTACTGGTGTTACCTCTTTTTCAGTAAGCATTACAAATAGACATTGTAGTATGTGGAAATGTCACGCTCTGGAAGAGCGAACAGTGTGGCAGGAACCGTTCATTTCTCATGTATATTATCAAGGTCGGATTTTTCGAAATTTGGGGCCCAATTTAACGGTTGCTTGCGAGGCCTCTCTTCTATTTTTTTTACAGTGACAACTATTACTATTAATTAGCTTAATGAAAACTGCTGGGCCCCTGCCAGGCGCGAGGCCCACTTTGGAGCAATCGGCCCAAGGCCTGCCCTGTATATTATGGTTCTGACGACATGCGTATCTTCTCACTTTGTTAATAAAGGGAGGAAATCGAATTCAACTTTTACTTGTGTCATCATCATCTGTTATAAGTGACCTACGATATGGTCCATTTGTCTCCCCTTTGAAGGATCTTCTTTTTTTTTTTAAAAAAAAAAACTTCTCAGACTTCATATAAATACCAGTGACCTAGTGCTACCATACGGTGCAACAATACAGGGCTACCATACGGTGCAACAATACAGGGCTACCATACGGTGCAACGATACAGGGCTACCATACGGTGCAACAATACAGTGCTTCCATACGGTGCAACAATACAGTGCTACCATACGGTGCAACAATACAGGGCTACCACACGGTGCAACAATACAGTGCTTCCATACGGTGCTATTGCTAAAATGGGTCTGTCAATAAAGACATTTGCAAATTTAGTTTGAATGCTAATGAGTTATTCTTATATTAAATCCCAGCATCCCCCCACCCCCAAGTAACAACGCAACGACCGCTATGGCCTGCGAACCCAACCCGCCCATCCGCACTGTAAAATCGGGCCCGCCTACTCGTTTCAAAGTGAACCGCATCTCTACCTTTTTTTTATGTATACTTTAATTTATATAGGTTCACTCCAACACTCCATACAGAGACTGAATTAAATACTTTAATTTATATTGGTTCACGCCAACACTCCATACAGAGACTGAATTAAGGATGGGGTTAGCTAATGTGCGTCCAGGGTGGTTCTCGAGTTGGGACAATGGTGGGGGGGGGGGTGTGACGGGCAGAAATGTCCGCAATCAGATGGAGCGGCCGCCCAAAACTGACCCGTGGTGGGGGCTCTGGAGAATCGACCAGGCACTAACTGCTCACTTTCGTACTGTGCATTGCCCTTTTAGGTGCGTACTTTGGGAGGTCGAGGCCCAGTGTCGATTCCCTTTGCCGTGTATCACGTGCTTTTCGAGTGCCCCGGGCTGGCGGACAGGGTGGACCAGCCTGATCTCACGGTCTCTAAGAGACTGTTTCAGCCTGGCAGTTATTACTGAGAGAGTTCATAGAGTGTGTGTGTGTGTGTGCGCGCCAAGGGCCCCCAAATATTTAGCCCCCCCCCCCCCCACAAAGCCCAATTTTTAAACGTTTGATTTGTTTCTCTTTTTCTAAAAGGCACAAAATTTGCTACGTGCGCCTGGGGTCTCAACTGACATTAGTCCGCCTCTGACTCCATACTTCTGCTCTTGTCTTGAGACGGCCCGCCTGTCTAATTGACGAACCCTTTGTGGCCCGAGATTCAAAAAGTTTACCCCCCCCCTCCGACTTATCCTTTTCTCAATACAACATTAAGTATAAGTTTAAAAACATTTTGTACGGGACTAAATATTTAAAAAAAAAATGTTTTTTTTCCCCCTTGGAGTATCATCTTTCATTCGGCGAGTGGCAGACATCGGCGCTCCGTCATGTCCGGGATTTCTAGCCAATGGACGATCAGTTGCGGAGAGAGCAGGCGTGTTTACATAGTGACATGTACAGGCGGGGGAGGAACTGTTGTTTCCCATTCTCGGTATTAAAATATTCTAATAAGGCACTTAGGACCTCTCCCTCAGTGGCGTAGACATTTTATTTCGGGTAGAAATTGTGTACCGTTTTAGAATTTATTAACATGGGCAACTACGGGGGTTTAATTTTGTTATTACATGGTCCAATCGCTTCAATAGCATATCATGGAACGATTCCAATAACTCAGTGTTTCCCCAACTTGTGGTACGCGTACATCCAGGGGGTTTACGTGCTGTACCGGGACTGAGAAGACGGGCGGGGAAAACATGAAAACAATAAAATGAGGGGAAACCAGGACCTTAAAAACAGTTGCCATTATTTTTACCAGGGGTACTCAGTATTACGAAAATTAAAAGGGGGTACACAGATGTTGAAAAAAGTGGGAAGCACTGCAATAAGAAATCTGTAAACAAAAAAAAAAACAACAAAAAACAAACATCATCACGGAAGAAAAGCCTTTCGGAAAACAAATCATTGCACTAATGTTGAAATGTGTTTAAAAAGTATCGACTATAAAGGAGAATCTACTTGATGGATCTCATATGAGGAAAAAACTCACGGGGCGATAGAAAGAAACGAAACTAACATTAGCAGAAATAATTTTGTGAAGAACCGATGACATGAATAATGCACACAGCTCCCCAGTTAAAATAATTAACTAACATATCTTTTTCCCTTTACAGTAATAAATGGCTTCATCAGCACCAAATGAAATACACTGTAAGGTGTTTGAAAAATGAATAAAACTGTTTTTTAATAATTAAATTACTTACTTAATTAAAAAAAAAAACCGATGAGGCTGGAAAATACACGCCAGGAAATTTACCTGGCAATCCAAAAAAAATGTATATTATATATATACTACTATAAAACATAAGAAAAAAAATATCTTAATTTGCTTTATTTTTGGTCACTTTGAATAAGACCTAGTTTCATTTCGCCTGCCGAGATCATTTGTAAATGTCTAGTAGCTATAGTAAATATTTTAAATGTACGATTTACGAAGGAATTGTGTGACTTATATAAATAAATAAATAAATAAGCGATATATTTATAACGGCGACACATTTATCTTGCTTCTATAAATAAAAGGGTGCTACAGGCGAAGAAGTATTCTGTCTTCAAGGGATATCACAATTTAATTCATTTTTTTCCCCCTCCAAAGTTCCGCCGCTGCCGACGAGCCTCTTGTACATGGCCGTGAGTCCACATTAAAAAGTGTTTTTGAATGATTAAGGTAACATTACCTGAAGGTGCTTTCAATCATGTCAGGGTTGGGGGGGGGGAAATTGATGTCACAGTATCCCTGTGAGCAAATGGGTCGCAGGGGGGGGGGGTGGAGGATGAGGCGGGTGTGTGGAGGGGGCACCATCACAGTTCCAGGCCTCGGCCAGTAAAACCCACTGCAGCAAGAATGTTTTTGATATTTTTTTTTACACTCACAAAAGCTGGTGTCCATAAGTATTCCAGTTTAACACTTTCACTGCCACTGCAGTCACGTGCAAAATGGCGGGTCATCTATTGCCGGTCGTTGACGAAGAGAAGGGATTAAACAGACTGTTTTGTTGATGACAAAATAATATTTGATCATATATACCTGGATCGGTCAAGCATGCCCTCAATAACAAACACGGTCACCTTGTGACAAGATGCAAGTTCGGGCTCTCGTATCGCAGAGACCCAAAAACAGTGAGCTTTCATTAAGTGAACTATATATATAATGTAACCAGTGAGCTCCCATTAAGACAACTACAATGTAACCAGTGTGGTCTCATTTTGTGGAATATAAATACATATTGTTGTCAATTAAAAAAATTCACATTGGATCTTATATAAAGTTGAACGGTAAGTTATTCATTTCTTTTATTTCATAATCTGGGAAATAATATTAAGTAAGCGTTCAACATTTATCTTTTTATAAATGAAACATATGCACTTTAATTATAGTGAAATATTCATGACGTCATCTATTACATTTGACTGCAGTGATGAATTTTCGTTATTGTCTATTGATAAAATTCAAGGTTAATAATAAACAAACAAAAAACCAAACAACAAAACAACCAAACAACAACAAAAAATTGAATCGTTTTGATTCAACATTTAATTGCAAACCGAAATGTTTTAGTACTATTTTCCTCTAAATATGTGACACGGAAGCTGTCCACGAATAAATTATAACCGCATTATGATTCAATCATAACCTCATCATGATTCAATCATAACCTCATTATGATTCAATCATAACCTCATTATGACTCAATCATAACCTCATTATGATTCAATCATAACCTCATTATGATTCAATCATAACCTCATTATAATTCAATCATAACCTCATTATAATTCAATCATAACCTCATTATGATTCAATCATAACCTCATTATGATTCAATCATAACCTCATTATAATTCAATCATAACCTCATTATGATTCAATCATAACCTCATTATGATTCAATCATAGCCTCATTATGATTCAATCATAACCTCATTATAATTCAATCATAACCTCATTATTTCAACATACCTGGTTAAAGAGTAGATGGCCAACTATTCAAGTAAAAATTTAATTCAAATATAAAACTTTGTTCATCGTGAAAATGTTTACATTCATAATTTCCAAATATCTTTTAAATTCTTAGAAATTAACATCATTTGACTAAGCTGTCTATGAGAGAGAGAGAGAGAGAGAGAGAGAGAGAGAAAGAGAGAGAGAGAGAGGGAGAGAGTGTGAGAGAGAGAGAGAGAGGGGAGAGAGTGAGAGAGAGAGAGAGATGAGGGGGAGAGTGTGTGTGTGTGTGTGAGAGAGAGAGAGAGAGAGAGAGAGAGAGAGAGAGAGAGAAACAAGAACAACTAACTAACACTTCAAATATTTATAGAAACAATTCAATAATGAAAACAAAGAGACAAACATTAAATGAAAAATAACACATTTTAATTTTTTTTTTAAATTAACAACAGTGGCATTTGTAATATTAACAACAGTGACACTTGTAAAATTAACAATAGTGACATTTGTAAAATTAACAACAGTGACATTTGTAATATTAACAACAGTGACATTTGTGGAATTAACAATAGTGACATTTGTAAAATTAACAACAGTGGCATTTGTAATATTAACAACAGTGGCATTTGTAATATTAACAACAGTGACATTTGTAATATTAACAAAAGTGACATTTGTAAAATTAACAATAGTGACATTTGTAATATTAACAACAGTGACATTTGTAAAATTAACAATAGTGGCATTTGTAATATTAACAACAGTGACATTTGTAAAATTAACAATAGTGGCATTTGTAATATTAACAACAGTGACAATTGTAAAATTAACAATAGTGGCATTTGTAATATTAACAACAGTGACATTTGTAAAATTAACAATAGTGGCATTTGTAATATTAACAACAGTGGCATTTGTAATATTAACAATAGTGACATTTGTAATATTAACAACAGTGGCATTTGTAATATTAACAACAGTGACATTTGTAATATTAACAAAAGTGACATTTGTAAAATTAACAATAGTGACATTTGTAATATTAACAACAGTGACATTTGTAAAATTAACAATAGTGGCATTTGTAATATTAACAACAGTGACATTTGTAAAATTAACAATAGTGGCATTTGTAATATTAACAACAGTGACAATTGTAAAATTAACAATAGTGGCATTTGTAATATTAACAACAGTGGCATTTGTAATATTAACAACAGTGACATTTGTAATATTAACAAAAGTGACATTTGTAAAATTAACAATAGTGACATTTGTAATATTAACAAAAGTGACATTTGTAAAATTAACAATAGTGAGAATTTGTAATATTAACAACAGTGACATTTGTAAAATTAACAATAGTGGCATTTGTAATATTAACAAAAGTGACATTTGTAAAATTAACAATAGTGACATTTGTAATATTAACAACAGTGACATTTGTAAAATTAACAATAGTGGCATTTGTAATATTAACAACAGTGACATTTGTAAAATTAACAATAGTGGCATTTGTAATATTAACAACAGTGACAATTGTAAAATTAACAATAGTGGCATTTGTAATATTAACAACAGTGACATTTGTAAAATTAACAATAGTGGCATTTGTAATATTAACAACAGTGGCATTTGTAATATTAACAACAGTGACATTGTAATATTAACAACATGGCATTTGTAATATTTTTAACAACAGTGACATTTGTAAAATATTAACTAAAGTGACATTGTAAAATTTATCATATGATTTATTGGTAATATTAACAATGCAGTTGACATTTGTAAAAATTAACAATAGTGATAACATTGTACTATTTTAATCAACATTGTTGCGTATTATGTAAAAATTAATCAATAGTGGCATTTGTAATATTAACAACAGGTGACAATTGTAAAATTAACAATAGTGGCATTTGTAATATTAACAACAGTGGCATTTTGTAATATTAACAATGAGTGACATTTGTAATATTAACAAAAGTGACATTTGTAAAATCATAACAATAGTGACATTTGTAATATTAACAAAAGTGACATTTGTAAAATTAACAATAGTGACATTTGTAATATTAACAACAGTGACATTTGTAAAATTAACAATAGTGGCATTTGTAATATTAACAACAGTGACAATTGTAAAATTAACAATAGTGGCATTTGTAATATTAACAACAGTGACATTTGTAAAATTAACAATAGTGGCATTTGTAAAATTTACAACAGTGGCATTTGTAATATTAACAATAGTGGCATTTGTAATATTAACAACAGTGACATTTGTAATATTAACAACAGTGACACTTGTAAAATTAACAATAGTGGCATTTGTAATATTAACAAAAGTGACATTTGTAAAATTAACAATAGTGGCATTTGTAAAATTAACAACAGTGGCATTTGTAATATTAACAAAAGTGACATTTGTAAAATTAACAATAGTGGCATTTGTAAAATTAACAACAGTGGCATTTGTAATATTAACAATAGTGGCATTTGTAATATTAACAACAGTGGCATTTGTTATATTAACAACAGTGACACTTGTAAAATTAACAATAGTGGCATTTGTAATATTAACAAAAGTGACAATTGTAAAATTAACAATAGTGGCATTTGTAAAATTAACAATAGTGGCATTTGTAAAATTTACAACAGTGGCATTTGTAATATTAACAATAGTGGCATTTGTAATATTAACAACAGTGACATTTGTAAAATTAACAACAGTGACACTTGTAAAATTAACAATAGTGACATTTGTAATATTAACAACAGTGACATTTGTAAAATTAACAATAGTGGCATTTGTAAAATTAACAACAGTGGCATTTGTAATATTAACAATAGTGGCATTTGTAATATTAACAACAGTGACATTTGTAAAATTAACAACAGTGACACTTGTAAAATTAACAATAGTGACATTTGTAATATTAACAACAGTGACATTTGTAAAATCAACAACAGTGACATTTGTGGAATTAACAACAATGACATTTGTAAAAAAAAATTGTAAAATTTTCCCTTAGCTTCAAATTTTGCTTGCAGTACAAAGGCCTATTTAGGAGATTCTTGTCATATAAATTGACAATAAATGAATAACTTACTTGAGGTTTGAATGTTTGTAAAATAAAGCTATTAAAATAGAAAAAAAAATAAATTCTACATATAAATTGTGTGTGTTAATGCCCTGTAATGATGAGATGAAATCTCTTACATAACTGTAAACAACAAATTGGAAGGTTTTAATGGTGCCCCTCTTTCATCCCCACCATAGCCGATGGTGCAATGGCCAGGAGACATAGTGGGTACTTTAAAAAAAAAAGTAAAGTTCCCTTCTTAGCCCTAACGGGCCTTCGGGGCAGATGAAGTGTAGAATTCATCTGTTTCTATAACCTCGGCATATGAAGGGATTATGTGGTTAGCACAACGCCCAGCCGCCTTTACTTCCCCAACTTAAAGTCAGGTACCCATTTAAAGCTGGGTGGACTTGTGGGACGACTTTGCACCAAATTTCACCTGGAAAAATTCCATGGGCCTCACCACCGGGGATCGAACCCAGGACTCTCAGGTCGACAGGCGAGTATCTACACCACTCGGCCATCCGTCCCACGGGTACTTTAACCATGACCTGAAATATCCATTGGTCCTCATCGGAGATAAAACAACATCATCTCTAGACAGTTTCCATACTTGTCTACTATTATTATTGAGCCAAGTTATATTGAGGTCTAGCATCTATCAGTACCATCCTACGATCTTCTTTTCTTCTTTCTTCATGATAATGTACACACTTATTGCGTCATCAGTAGTTGCCTTCCTTCAATATGTTTTTGTGTGTGCACGTTGATTCCCATTTAAATAGGTGCATATAAGGGCTAAAGGGGACCAAAAAAAAACAATAATTAAAAAAAGTGAATACAAAATAAATTACAAAAAGAATTTCAACTTAATAACATTGACAAAGTTAAAAAATAACATAAAAAAAAAATTTAACAAAAACATGCAGAGTTATACAATGAAAAATAATTTTATATAATAGAGTAAAAAAACGAAGTTCTTTGTGTGTGATGAAATAGTCAGGGGTCGTTCACATATGTAATTATATGAAGCAAAAAACACCAAACAATGTACGCACCACTCCTTAGAAATTGTTTTGTAATTTCAGGATCTTATTGCATAGTCCAATTCAACCTTCATTTTCTATTTTTTTTTTTACTAAAGAAACATAAGCCATCTGTAGATAAAAACTCATCACACTATTATAAATATACGTCCAATGTACTTGTTAAAGGTTACATTTGAAAACTTTTTTTCCCCTATTATGTATTATACAGACGATTCTCCAATGTAATGAAAACATTTTTGGTAAACACTTTGATCGAACACGGAGATTTTCAGATTAGTCTAGAGATATCGAAAAAAAGGAAAACAATTAAAGATAAAACATTTAGAGGGGAGGAAAATAAATTACAAAAGAAGAAAGTAATTTGTTTTTTTTTAAAATAATGTTTATATTTATATAGTAAAATAAAGTTTGCGTCACACCACCATACAACAAAATATAATACATAAATATCACTCCGTTACAAGTCATAAAAAGCCCACGCTGATTATTAACACTCTGATAAACTTATTTCTTGTTAGCATTGTACCTGGCGCTACCCGGGAAACCATATTACGACATGACACTCACCCCCGCCGCTCTGTTGGTATGGCAGACATGCATCAGCGCCGCCAACGGTGCAGGTGTGGTAGGCACACTAACCCTATCATAATGGCAATGGCGGCGTTAAAAAAGACACTTTAAAACATTTCATTATGCTTGTACCCGACACCTTTAGAGGAATTGGCTTATCATGGTAAATAAACTGTTTCGGTTTTTAGCCTATACTTTTTGCACAATTGGAATGGGCAGACAATGGAATAGTCAGACATCCAGAAGTTCACGTTTGTAAATATACAGATATTTTATACCATCTGTCTAGACTATAGAGCAATTAAACAATGCAGTTTAAATAATATACGAAAATCAGGCCCTGATAAAAGTTTCCCTCTAATGTCTCCATAATTCCCCCCCAATATTATCACTAACTGCTGTGATGGATGACAAAAACGGAGCTAAACACCCGTCCGATCAATTATTTATACGATTATGAGCTTTAAAAAATTCTAAAATTTAATCAAACAAAAATTTCAACTCTTAATGTACGTTCTTTTTTTTATTTTTTAAGTATTACAAAGTTTCTAAAAAATATCTATCTTATGTATTCAATTCTAATGTATACCTTTCATAGTGAGTTTACATGTGACTGACATCGTCACAACGTGTTGCAGATATCCCTACATGGCCTTTTGTTACCTTTTGAATTGCAGTATGAAGTGTAATCTTACAGCACAGGGTACTAAAGGACGCTCAACCTTTTTTGGATCGGATTTGTCCGAGGACATAAAAACAAAATATCTTTCAAACAATCTTATATATATATATATATATATATATATATATATATATATATATATATATATATATATATATATCAGACTAAGGGCTGTCCAATTATTTACGTCAACAAATTTTTGGCGATTTTTACCCCCCCTTCTCCCTGTCAACAACTTGTCAAACTTCCAGAGACCCCCCCCTATAAAATTACGTCAACATTTGATTACCCCCCCTAAAAAAGGTGGGCTTCCAAAATGTTTATGTGGCAAAATGAGTAGGAATATAGTTAGTTTAATTAAAATACTGAATGTTAAGCGAGTGTTTAAAACACAGGAGTGACAGGGCTACAAACGCTGCTTAATTTTCCTTTATTTAAGTAATTATATTAAATTTAAAAAAAAGTAACATTGTCGACGTCAACTTTTCTTGACCTCCCCCCCTCCCCCTTGTCAAACATTTTCTGACCCCCCCTCCCCCCCTATTTTGTTGACGTAATTAATGGACAGCCCCTAATCCCACTTCCTGTGTGTGTGTGTGTGTGTGTGTGTGTGTGTGTGTGTGTGTGTGTGTAAGTCAGCATAGCTCAAACTAGCTCATAGAGTAAAAATAAAACAGAAATTCCCATTGATAGTAACATTGGTGTGAAAAAAAAATTGTGGCTCAAAAATACAATGTGTTAGTAACAGTGGCGTAGCGAGCTTAACTCGCGCCCGGGGTACAATACCTTTTTAGCACCCCCCCCCTATTTGAAAACCATATAATATTATATGTAAAATATATCATTTGGCGCCTCTTTGTGAGTAGCGCCCAGGGTATGATGCCCCCCCCCTGCCCACCCCTAGCTACGCCACTGTTTAGTAATTCCGAGTCCATGAATTAACACATTGAAGAACTACAAACTGCGTTACTTTTTAGCATACACTTTTAATTATTTTCACTTTCTGTGGTTTTGTGGGTTTTAAATTTTGTAACTCACTTTTGTACATGTTCTTATCTTGGGATACTAATCAACATGCGGATTCAACAAAGATCCACGAATTAAGTGGACGGATGGTCTTGTGGTAAAGCGCTCGTCTGTCGACCTGAGGGTCACTGGTTCGATCTCCTGTGAGGATCAATGGATATTTCAGGTCATGGGTTAAGTCCCCGCTATGTCTCCTGTGGTGCCTCAATGGTCATTGCACTCAGGTACGCCGAGAGGGGGGATCAGGGGGGTCATTGCCAGGGGGCCCGCATCTGTAAAGGGGCCCGGCCGCCCCGACCATGCTTATTAAGGGGCAATGATGTCCTGCCCTGGGGCCCTTGTTGGCTCTCGGCGCCCCTGATTGCACTATCGCCTTTGGTGGGGATGAAATAAGGGCGCCATAAAAACCGTCCCATTAGTGGTTTATAGGATCTAAGAGAATTCAACTCATCCTTACACGGACTTCACACACACACTCCACGAATTAACATTTAGTAGAATTACGAAGTTAATTACTGTTAAGTTATTATAATAATGGGAATAATCAATCATCTACAAAAAAACAACATACCAGCGCATACATGCGCAAAGTAGTGAATGTGGACAGTTCCTCGATGAAAGATTTCCAGCCATAGAAATAGCGACAGGAAATTCCCAAAACTAATGATTTAGAAGAGCAAAGAAAGTGACGAATTTCCCATTATTATTTTTCTTGCTAAAACGGTGTAAATCTTTATTTTTACATTTAATTAGTTTTTTTTTTCTTTTTTTAAAAAAAAAAAAAACGTGTATTAAAACGTATTTTTTTGCGATTTGCCAGGTAAACGTCCGTATGCTAATAATAAAAAAGAACGATTACATTTATCTGGAGATGGAACGTCCAAATTTCATTGATTTCAATATTTCGGGTTACGAACCGCGTTCTGGAACGAATTAAGTTCGTAGCCCGAGGAACAACTGTATTCGGATTTGTAAGATCGAATTAATTCTCATGCAGGCAGTAGTTTAATTTTCTAACATGTAAGTGTTAAAAAATTTGTATACAAACTTGTACAGCTTATTAAATAAACTTTAATACAAGCAGACGATATGTCTGGGTGGAAGTTATGAAAAAAAAATCTGGCAGCGTTGCACAGTTTCAAGTTTCCATTGGGGTTTAATAATTCTTCCGCCGGTGTCGCACTTACGAAATGTACACTGGATGAAATCAACTTCATCTTTGTCTGTCACTCCATTTGTTCAGAAACTCAACACTACCCACCCCTCCCCCAAGTACTTGTTGAGATGACGTTTCGGCCCTCACTAGACCGTGACGTACATCTGCCGGTGTAGGTTAAACAAAACAGATTCGACCACGATCTCCACTTATTGCTGATCTCATCTCGTAATCCAGCTGTTCTCAAATTATTTGATCAAATACACGCAGTCTTGAGTCAATCATATTAGGAAAGTATGAAATAATGATATTTTAGTTTTAAATTATGTGATTAGGTTAAAAATACTAAACACATTCAGAGAGGTTTTAATGAAAATATTTGACACTGGATTGGAAAAAGGAGGGTGGGGGTGCGGGGGGGGGGTAAACACATAACGCCATAACTTTATGTCATTATAAAAATACATTCGTAAGCTGCTGTCAATATGTTAATATACAAATACATTCATAAGCTTCTGTCAATATACAAATACATTCATAAGCTTCTGTCAATATACGAGTACATTCATAAGTTTATGCTAATAATCAATACATTCGTTAGATTCTGCCTATTCTCTGATAAATTTAACTTAGTCAAGACGTTAGTACTCTAACACTCATATCAGTGACGTGATAAAATGAAAGTGGCATTACGATGAACGAAAACAACAACTTCAGATTTAGACATTCGTGAAAAATAAAGCTTCCGTTTGTAATGTAGTAACTAAATGATTGAATTCATTCAAGGTATCAATTACCCACCTAATACCACATTCCTCAAATAATTTCCACATTCAATCAGGCCCGTAGCGTGCGGGGGGGGGCAGGGGGCCGGGCCCCCCTGCGTTTTGTCTGCCCCCCTGCTTATTTGTTCTACTTAGTAAAATGTATTACCTGGCCCCCCTGCTATTGCCTGGACCCTGCTGTAGAAAGCCTGGCCCCTGCTGTAAAATTTTCATGCTACGGGGCTGCATTCAATGGGGCCGTATTTCTAAAATTTGAGAAACACTAAACTATCACTGACTTCTTTCATCTCTAAATCAACAGATACACATCTTGACACCAGCCCCCCCCCCACCCACCACAGCACCCTGCCCCCCCTTCCATCCAATCTTAACAACCATGCTATCATTCTGTTACCCACTTATTGTGTGTTTGTAAAACACTTTCAAGTGTTGAAAGGAATTCTTTCTCACATCTCCCCCCCTCCAAACCACCATCTCGGTTACAGAATGTTGACACCACTAAGGGGCTTCCATGTTGACACCACTAAGGGGCTTCCATGCTTAAAATGTGCCCATTGCCCATTGCAAAGACATTTGGCAAAATAGTGTGGCTATTTCAGGTTCTTGTCTGCCACTTGGTAAAATAGTGCGGCTATTTCAGGTTCTTGTCTGCCACTTGGCAAAACAGTGCGGCTATTTCAGGTTCGTGTCTGCCACTTGGTAAAATAGTGCGGCTATTTCAGGTTCTTGTCTGCCACTTGGCAAAACAGTGCGGCTATTTCAGGTTCTTGTCTGCCACTTGGTAAAATAGTGCGGCTATTTCAGGTTCGTGTCTGCACAAGTTCACTACAGCCCCGTAACGTGAAAATTCTACAGCAGGGGCCAGGCGATAGCAGGGGGAGGGCAGGTAATACATTTTACTAAGTAGAACAAATAAGCAGAGGGGGCTAGACCAATGGCCCCCTCCCCCCCCGCACGCTACGGGCCTGGTTCACTACTGTGACGTTTGGCAAAACAGTGCGGCTATTTCAGCTTCTTGTCTGCCACTTGGTAAAATAGTGTGGATATTTCAGGTTCTTGTCTGCACCAATTTCAATACTATGGCATCTGAAAAGATAATGTGGCTATTACAGGTTCTTGCCTGCACCAGTTTCTCTACTATGGCATTTGGCAAGATAATGTGGCTATTACAGGTTCTTGCCTGCACCAGTTTCTCTACTATGGCATTTGGCAAGATAATGTGGCTATTACAGGTTCTTGCCTGCACCAGTTTCTCTACTATGGCATTTGGCAAGATAATGTGGCTATTTCAGGTTCTTATCTGCACCAGTTTCTCTACTGTGGCATTTGGCAAGATAATGTGGCTATTTCAGGTTCTTATCTGCACCAGTTTCTCTACTATGGCATTTGGCAAGATAATGTGGCTATTTCAGGTTCTTGCCTGCACCAATTTCAGTACTATGGCATTTGATAATTTTCCCATCAGGGCAGATAAGTGTAGCAGGCTCTGTTACTTCGGCATGTAAAGGGATTGTGTGGATAGCACAACGCCCAACCGCCTTTACTTCCACAGCTTAAGTCAGGTGACCCATTTAAAGCTGTTTGAACTTGAGGCACCTATTACCAACTTTCACCAGGCGCTGTAAAAACTCCAGGTCAACAGTCCAGCGTTCTACACCACCCAGCTGCCATTATCTTTGTTTGAAGTTTAACAAGACAAAAAATAATGATGATATTTTTTTAAATGGTATGCCAAAAGGCATTCAATCTGATAACTATTAATAGACTTGCAACATATCCGGCTTCTGCTCTTCCTCGGGTAATCCGAGAGTCCACAGAAAAAAGAAATGCACATTGTGCCCATATGGTAGGTATGTAATAGTCAAAGGAAAAATATCTTGCCACGTTTGATCTGATCATTTCAAGGGGACATCACTCTCTCAACAATGACACACATATATATATATATATATATATATATATATATATATAGAGAGAGAGAGAGAGAGAGAGAGAGAGCGAGAGAGAGAGAGATTAAGGGAATATACGGGAGCTTATGGGAAAATGTGGGAGATTATGGGAACATTTTAGAGCTTATGGGAATATGCGGGAGCTTATAGGAATATGTGATATATTTACATATATGTATATATATATATACATGGGCGTATTCATGAGGGGCAAAGTGGGGCATTTACCCCCCCCTCCCCCACATTTTGAAAAAATGTCATATAAGAGGGCGGCATTTGCTCCCCCTCCCCCTTACATTTAAATAAAATGTCATAAAGTTGTTATTTGCCCCCCCCCCTCTGGAGAATTTTTGCCCCCCCCCCTCTGAAAAAATTCCTAGCGACGCCCATGTATATATATATATATATATATATATATATATATATAGAGAGAGAGAGAGAGAGAGAGAGAGAGAGAGAGGGAGAGAGAGAGAAAGAGTGAGAGAGAGAGAAAGAGAGAGCTTATGGGAATATGTGGGAGCTTATGGAAACATGCGGGAACTTATGCGAACATGCGGAAGATTTTGGGAACAGGCAGGAGCTTATGGGAACATGCGGGAGCGTATGGGAATATGTGGGAGCTTATGGGAATATGTGGGAGCTTATGGGAATATTTGGGAGCTTATGGGAACATAGGGTGCTTAAGGGAACATGTGGGAGCTTATGGGAATATGTGTGAGCCTATGGGGAAATGCGGGAGATTATGGGAACATGCAGGAGCTTATGGGAACATGCAGGAGCTTATGGGAATATGCAGGAGATTATGGGAACATGCGGGAGCGTTTGGGAACATGCAGGAGATTATGGGAACATGCAGGAGCTTATGGGAACATGCAGGAGATTAATGGAACATGCGGGAGCTTAAGGGAACATGCGGGAGCTTATGGGAATATGTGGGAGCTTAATGGAACATTTGGGAGATTATGGGAATATGTGATATATATGTGGAATATATATATATATATATATATATATATATATGCATATATATATATGGGAATATGTGGGAGATTATGGGAACATTTGGAAGATTATGGGAACATGTGGGAGCTTATGGGAACATGTGGGAGATTATAGGAACATGTGGGAGCTGATGGGAATATGTGGGAGCTTATGGGAACATTTGGAAGATTATGGGAACATATGGGAGCTTATGGGAACATGCGGGAGCTTATGGGAATATGTGGGAGTTTATGGGAGTACGTGGTAGTTTATGGGAACATACGGGAGCTTAAGGGAACATGCGGGAGCTTATGGAAATATTTGGGAGCTTATGGGAACATACGGGAGCTTAAGGGAACATGCGGGAGCTTATGGGAACATGTGGGAGCTTAATGGAACATTTGGGAGATTATGGGAATATGTGATATATATGTGGAATATGTGGGAGCTTATGGAAACATGCGGGAACTTATGCGAACATGCGGAAGATTTTGGGAACAGGCAGGAGCTTATGGGAACATGCGGGAGCGTATGTGAATATGTGGGAGCTTATGGGAATATGTGGGAGCTTATGGGAATATTTGGGAGCTTATGGGAACATAGGGAGCTTAAGGGAACATGCGCGAGCTTATGGGAACATGTGGGAGATTATGGGAATATGCAGGAGCTTAAGGGAACATGCAGGAGCTTATGGGAACATGCTGAAGTTTATGGGAACATGCAGGAGCTTATGGGAATATGTGGGAGATTATGGGAACATTTGAAAGATTATGGGAACATGTGGGAGCTTATGGGAACATGTGGGAGCTTATGGGAACATGTGGGAGATTATAGGAACATGTGGGAGCTTATGGGAATATGTGGTAGCTTATGGGAACATTTGGAAGATTATGGGAACATGTGGGAGCTTATGGGAACATGCGGGAGCTTATGGGAACATGTGGGAGTTTATGGGAGTGCGTGGGCGTATTCATGAGGGGCAAAGTGGGGCATTTACCCCCCCTACCCCACATTTTGAAAAAATGTCATATAAGAGGGCGGCATTTGCTCCCCCTCCCCCTTACATTTAAATAAAATGTCATAAAGTTGTTATTTGCCCCCCCCCTCAAGAAAAATTCCTAGCGACGCCCATGTATATATATATATATATATATATAGAGAGAGAGAGAGAGAGAGAGAGAGAGTGAGAGAGAGAGAGAGAGAGAGAGCTTATGGGAATATGTGGGAGCTTATGGGAATATGTGTGGAGCTTATGGGAAAATTTGGGAGCTTATGGGAACATACAGGAGCTTATGGGAACATGCAGGAGCTTATGGGAACATGTGGGAGATTATAGGAACATGTGGGTGCTTATGGGAATATGTGGGAGCTTATGGGAACATTTGGAAGATTATGGGAACATGTGGGAGCTTATGGGAATATGTGGGAGCTTATGGGAACATGTGGGAGATTATAGGAACATGTGGGAGCTTATGGGAATATGTGGGAGCTTATGGGAACATTTGGAAGATTATGGGAACATGTGGGAGCTTATGCGAACATGTGGGAGCTTATGGGAACAGGTGGGAGATTATGGGAACATGTGGGAGCTTATGGGAACATGTGGGAAATTATGGGAACATGCGGGAGCTTATGGGAATATGTGGGAGTTTATGGGAGTACGTGGGAGCTTATGGGAACATACGGGAGCTTAAGGGAACATGCGGGAGCTTATGGAAATATTTGGGAGCTTATGGGAACATACGGGAGCTTAAGGGAACATGCGGGAGCTTATGGGAACATGTGGGAGCTTAATGGAACATTAGGGAGATTATGGGAATATGTGATATATATGTGGAATATATATATATATATATATTTATATATGCATATATATATATATATATGTATATATATATATATATAGAGAGAGAGAGAGAGAGAGAGAATGAGAGAGAGAGAGAGAGGGAGAGAGAGAGAGAAAGAGTGAGAGAGAGAGAAAGAGAGAGCTTATGGGAATATGTGGGAGCTTATGGAAACATGCGGGAACTTATGCGAACATGCGGGAGATTTTGGGAACAGGCAGGAGCTTATGGGAACATGCGAGAGCGTATGTGAATATGTGGGAGCGTATGGGAATATGTGGGAGCTTATGGGAATATTTGGGAGCTTATGGGAACATAGGGAGCTTAAGGGAACATGCGGGAGCTTATGGGAACATGTGGGAGATTATGGAAATATGCTGGAGCTTAAGGGAACATGCGGGAGCTTATGGGAATATGTGTGAGCCTATGGGAATATGCGGGAGATTATGGGAACATGCAGGAGCTTATGGGAACATGCTGAAGCTTATGGGAACATGCAGGAGCTTATGGGAATATGCAGGAGATTATGTGAACATGCGGGAGCTTATGGGAACATGCAGGAGATTATGGGAACATGCAGGAGCTTATGGGAACATGCAGGAGATTAATGGAACATGCGGGAGCTTATGGGAACATGTTGAAGCGTATGGGAACATGCAGGAGCTTATGGGAATATGTGAGAGTTGATGGGAATAGCGGGAGATTATCGGAACATGCAGGAGCTTATGGGAATATGCGGGAGCTTATGGGAATATGCGGGAGCTTATGGGAATATGCGGGAGCTTATGGGAATATGCGGGAGCTTATGGGAATATGCGGGAGCTTATGGGAATATGTAGGAGCTTATGCGAATATGCGGGAGCTTATGGGAATATGGGGAAGTTATAGGAATATGTTAAAATTTATGGGAATATGTGATATAGGGAGCTTATGGGAACATGCGGGAGCTTATGGGAACATGCAGGAGCTTATGGGAATATGCGGGAGCCTATGGGAATATGTGGGAGCTTGTGGGAACATGTGGGAGTAGACCCCTCAGCCGCCATCTTAAGCCACCGGATGCCGCCACGAAGCCTGTAAGCTGTAAGCCGCCACAAAAAATGTTAAGCCAAGCTGCCAAAAACTTTCCTAAGCTGTGGGAGATTCGGAATTACCGCTCAAATTTTGCGTTGCGTATATACGTTGTGCTGTTATACAACAGTTTCACAACACCACTGCTACACATCGTTGAGAATAGTTTACCAACACCACTTAATTTTATATTATCTCAGCCTGAACATCAGTGATATTCTAGTTATTAAAATCATTTCAGCTATAGTTTTGATTAGTTTTTTTAGCAATCATTTTTATTATTATTTAGTTATAGTTTTAAATTCATTTTATTTATAGTTATAGTTAGTTTTTTCATCAATCATTTTTATTATTATTTAGTTATTATATAGTTATAGTTAGTGAATAATTTTCATAAGCACTGCAAAACTTCAAATGCCAATCGATACGACAGATACATGCCAATGTCAGGACACAAAACTGGCCTTCAAGCACTAATTAAAAGGAAAACACACGATGTCCTCTGGAAGCACTGCAGGCTCCACAGAGTAGCTCTCGTATAAAAATATGAGTTAGAAACGTAACTACGTTTTTACAAAAGTAACAAAAGTTGTAAACTGCAGAAAAAACAGTCCATTAAAAGTAAGTTAATTTGCAAAGCTGTGTGAATATATGGGAGCTTTTCAGCCCGATGTATTTGTCAATCACACTCTACTTATTACACATGCACATTACATTTTAAAAATATAACTAAATCAGTTGCTAATTTGGTAATAAGACTTATCTATTCATAATTATTTCAACAAAAGTTTATTGTTACCTGTCATAATAATTATGAAGAAGAAGGAACTTAATTTACATACAAGCTGACCACAAAGTACAATTATAATGAATGAGAGGCATGTAAGTAACTGTTCACAATTTTTGATAATGTTCTTGAACTTGGGAACTAGTTTACTTGTGATTTGCATGACCGAATTTAAATTGAAGTCAGTCAAGATCGATCTGTTCTTAGAAGTGTTTATTTTCAGACAAGAAAACGCTTGTTCAAAAATGTAGCCTACATGGACCCAAATAGTGACAAAACCCTGCAGCAAAGTTTTTAGGTGTGGGAATGCCGCTGCTGGCAAACATCCTGGAAACCCCAAAATTGACATTAACTTCCCCTTCAGGTCATAATCTGCTTATAGGTCAAGCATCTCTGACTAATATTCTTTAGCCATAAAACTGATTTAATGTCCCTAGATTCGAATCAAATTAAAAAAAAAATATCCCGAAAAATCTTAACAAAGAGGATTAACATAGGACCGCAACATGTACACGCGTTCGGGCCGCATAATATACTTTGAGGGCCGTAGTTTGCCCACCCCTGAACTAAATCAATTAGTCTTGATGTATTTAAATCAATGAGTCTTGATGTATTTGAATCAATGAGACTTCGAGTATCCAAATGATGAACAATTAACTAATAGAATCAACTTGTCATCAGATATCTGAATCAATAACTCCAATAGATCAATGACACAATGGTAAGCTTTACACTTCAACACAAGATTTAAGCTCCCCCCGTCCCATATTTATAGCTCCGACATGATTCAAGGGGGCGCAACCAGATTTGTTGGAAGTGGTAGGGGGTAACATATATATATATATTTCGTCATTTATAAGCGATTACGAAAATCGCATTTAAAAATTTTCGTATGAATACTACAATTACGTGAATCAATTTTTTTTGCAAGTAATATAATAACACTTGAAATCTAAATCATTTTTGTATTTTTACATTTTTTTTACATTGGTTCTTAATTTAATTGAATTTTTTATTATTTTTTTTATTATTTTTAACATAAATCTTTATATTAATTTATTATATACAATAAATTATAAAGTATTATTTATTTATTTCAAGATTGTTGTTTGTATGACTAGTAAAAGTATAGTACATAAATATTTTGATAGTTATCTCCCTTATAAAAAATTTCGGTGATACCCAGTGTGATCGTTGGGATCCGGCTTTCAACAGGGGTGCTGGGTATTTTCCTAAGCCACGGCTTAAGCCGGCTAGCCAGCCATAACAATTCTAAACCAACCATCATCAGTTGTACGGCGCGGCTGAGGGGTCTATGTGGGAGCTTATGGGAATATGCAGGAGCTTATATATATATTTATATATATATATAAATATATATATATATATATATATATATATATATATATATATATATATATATATATATATCATGGACTTATGTGTCAGTATATTAATTATATTACATTACGTTAAACCGTTGAATAAAATGTACATAATTAGCAAAAGTGTCAGACAGTACACTTGGGTGAGGAGGAATACCTTCAGCGGGACGCTTCTGCTTAGCCGTTTAACAAATGTTAAGCTTTGGTACAGTGAGGAGACAAAAGAATCTCATATCGAGGGACCTGTCACTGCAGCACCCTCCCCTCCCCCTTTTTTTTCCTTATGCCGCCACTGATCATAAGGTACACGTAAAAATCGGCGTTGTCGAGGAGTTTGGAAAAATTGTGCTCAACTGTTAAATAAACGAAAATATTCTTAAGCTAGTTTTTTTTTTTTTTTTTTTAAATTGGAACATTATTAAGTTTCCACTTTAGGAGGTTGAATTCTTTTCAATTAAAGGAAAAAAAAAACAACCAACAACAATAACAATAACTACGGAGCACTAAAGCATTTCAAACTAGGTTACTTCCAGACACTTCTCTGTCATTGGTTGATTCTGAAACTGCACAAGAACAACTGGAGCTAATCTCTACACCAGGTGCGTTATTCTCACCAAAACATTCAAGCTCTATATGAATAACAAACATGTTTTTTTTTACCTTTTTTTTCTTGAAGTCTTATTTCAAGCACCCCCCTCGCCCCCAGTGGAAAAGTTTCAATAATAGAGTAGTTCTAAAATTGTTGTAAATTGGTGTCGCCCCCCTGCCCCCCCCCCACCATTGTTATTACGTGTATTTTATTTTTCTGCAAAACTTACGAAATGAAAGTTACTTTCAACACCAATACACAGACTTATATTGTAACTGATTATAATTTCTACAAGTATTTATATGATGGGGGGGGGGCAGACATTCAACAGCAGGGGCCAGGCAATAGCGGGGGGGGGGCAGGTAATACATTTTACTAAGTAGAACAAATAAGCACAATAGGTGGCAGATAAAAAGCAGGGGAGGCCCCGGCCCTCCTGGCCCACTGCACGCTACGGGCCTGTATAAGGACTTATTTTACAATTGAGTAATTTATTAAAAGCTTTATTTTCAAAAAATTTAAAATAGGCCTTATTTTTCTCATGTTTAATTTTTTTTTACTGTTAAATTGTTTCCTTTGTAAACATAGTGCGCGGAAACATGACACTCTGAAACATAACAGGTCAACTTATCAAGTGAATTCTTAGTTGTCAAACTATTTCCGTGTTAGGTGAAGCATAAAATTAGACAACTCTTCATATCACAGTAGACTGTTTATGGTGGTTACTTCCCTTCACATAATCACCGAAACCAATTCCTAGTAACGTACATAGAATGATGCAGTAGCGGCTCTTGGTAGTGGCCTATGGGAGTGGCAACTGCGGCAACCCGAGGCTCCGTGTCGGAAAGGGGGGGGGGTCCGAGCTCGGGGTTTTTGTTACCTAAATGTAAAAAAAAAAATCTAAACTTTTGTTTCAGGGGCGCTATTGACACTCATATGAGGGCCAGCTAATACCTCAGACACACCCCACAGGCCTCGCGCACTATACTCACATATCAGTGTGTTTGTATGTTGTTACATTCAACCTATATGCAGGAATTGTGGGACGGATGTCCGAGTGGTGTAGATACTCGACTGTCGACCTGAGAGTTCTGGGTTCGATCCTCGGTGAGGAACCATGGGAATTTTTCCTGGTGAAATTCGTTTCAATGTCGTCCCACAAGTCCCCCCCCCCCCCCCAGCTTTAAATTGGTACCTGACTTAAATTGGGGAAGTAAAGCGGCAGGGCGTTGTGCTAACCACACAATCCCTTCATATGCCGAGGTTATAGAAACAGATGAACTCTACACTTCATCTGACCCGATGGCCCGTTAGGGCTGAGGGAACTTTCCTTTTTTTTATATGCAGGAATTGCTAATAGAATTAGATTATTTTACCATCTTCATTACTTGCCTAATGAATAAATGAACTTTGGTGGTCATTTTTCATATCATTGTTGGTCATTTCTCATATCATTGTTGGTCATTTTGCATATCATTGTTGGTCATTTTTCATATCATTGATGGTCATTTTTTCATACTCTTGTTGGTTTGTTCTTTAATATTGATGATGTCATATTCTTTATTAAGCATATTAGGCATAAAGAGTAAGGACCCTGCCAGTGGTGGTTAATGTGTACCTGACTAGATTACAGACAACTTGTAGTCCTAATATCAGTCAATGTGTACCTGACTAGATCAACAGACAACATGTAGTCCTAATATCAGTCAATGTGTACCTGACTAGACTTCCTTAATTTACACTTGATCCAATTGTTTCCCAATTCTCCATATTTATAGATGGGTCCTAGTTCTACTTCCGCGTTTGGGACTTCAGCCGACCTGAATCCGCCCCTGAAAGGAGTCTGTTAGAAATGGTTCGATTTAGCATAGTTGATTATAAGGTAGATGAATAGATGATATATAGTTGAAGAAATATGAGTAGAAGATAGGTAAATAGAAGATAAGTAAATAGAAGATAGGTAAATAGAAGATAAGTAAATAGAAGATAAGTAAATAGAAGATACGTAATTAGAAGATAGATAACTAGAAGATGGGTTAATAGAAGATAGATAAATAGATAAATATGTAAATATATGATACACTTCAACATTGAATTTAGAACGGCAGATGACAGATAAATAGAGAGCATAAATAATTGTACAATAGTGCATGCTAAATTTATGAAATTTGTTAATTCCGCGTTACTTTGCTATAATATATTTACCCCAGTACAAAGGTCTATACATTTGCATTTAGCATAAGTATTCATATAAATGTCTTACCATATAAATACATAAGTTTTCATGTAAATGTCTTACCTTATAAATACACAAGTCTTCATGTAAATGTCTTACCATATAAATACACAAGTCTTCATGTAAATGTCTTACCATATAAATACACAAGTCTTCATGTAAATGTCTTAACATATAAATACACAAGTTTTCATGTAAATGTCTTAACATATAAATACACAAGTCTTCATGTAAATGTCTTACCATATAAATACACAAGTCTTCATGTAAATGTCTTACCATATAAATACACAAGTCTTCATGTAAATGTCTTAACATATAAATACACAAGTCTTCATGTAAATGTCTTAACATATAAATACATAACATTACCAGTGTAGGCCATACCGGCCTGGCGTGAAAAGTCAGAGAAGTCACAGATGGACAAAGATGGTCTGAACGTTGAATTTATTTAAATATACTGTACTTTCAAAGATACAATTGACTTATAATCAGTCAGGCTGTAAAATGAATAAACATGAACGAATTTTAAAAAAAAGTAAATAGAAAATCTCATTCTTATGGAAGGATACAGAGACAGTATGTTTTGTTGAAACACAAATGCCAAAAGGTAAAGTGTCCAGACAACAAATGCCAAAAGGTAAAGTGTCCAGACAACAAATGCCAAAAGGTAAAGTGTCCAGACAACAAATGCCAAAAGGTAAAGTGTCCAGACAACAAATGCCAAAAGGTAAAGTGTGCAGATAACAAATGCCAAAAGGTAAAGTGTCCAGACAACAAATGCCAAAAGGTAAAGTGTGCAGACAACAAATGCCAAAAGGTAAAGTGTGCAGACAACAAATGCCAAAAGGTAAAGTGTGCAGACTACAAATGCCAAAAGGTAAAGTGTCCAGATAACAAATGCCAAAAGGTAAAGTGTCCAGACAACAAATGCCAAAAGGTAAAGTGTGCAGACAACAAATGTCAAAAGGTAAAGTGTGCTGACAGACGCATACAGTGATGTACTTTCATTTGTATATATTGGGAGAATCTATATCTGTTGTATGCAGACGACTGGACTGCGCTGTTTGTCAAGATGTGTGTGAAAGATGTTCGAATGTTATCATTGTAAAATAGCTTACGTTAAACACTTGAACACAAAATGAGTTGTTGACCTCTGTGGTCGGCTGGTCAAGAGATTTCCCTTACACATGGTCACTGATGGTCTTTCTTTAAATGGTATTAACCACAGGGCATTGTGGTTTTCAACTAAACACACACTTCCCTAAGATTAAAGCTGTTGAAGGTGCCGTGGACCCCCCTTGATATGTGGGTTGAGAAGCACTTGACTAGATCTAAATATCATCTGTCAATATTTGTGTTGCATCCCATGTATTCAGCCACGGTGCATGCACTGGGCAGTCCATAGTTGTGATAAACTATTTTTACCATGGGGAAATTCCCAGACTTCTATTTGAGTTTCTTTTTCTAAATCACGATTTATTTCTTTTATTTTTACTCTTTTTCTAAATTAATCAGTTCTGTATCATGAACATTTCAAAGTATTAGTTTTAAAATACCAGAGCAGAATCTGTTTAAGCCATACACAATTTATTCCGTTTTCTTTTTTATTTAAAAAAAAAGAAAACAATTTACTAATAATACACACATGTATACATAATATTATGTAACACACACAGTCTAGTTTATTGGAAGGGGGAAGGGTTGCTAATGTTATATAGTTAAAGGAAGGTTGGAGGGGGGGGGAGGTTAGGTTATATAATTAAAGGAAAATGGGGGGAGGGGTCATATAACTAAAAGAAGGTGTGTGTGTGTGTGTATAGCGGGGTATGTTATATAATTAAAGGAATGGGGGGGGGGAGGGAAGGATGTTATGTCATATAATTAAAGGAAGGTGTGTTGGGGGAGGGGCATGTCATATAATTAAAAGGAAGGTATGTTGGGGTGTGTGTCATAAAATTAAAGGAAGGTGGGTTGGGGGTATGTCATATAATTAATGGAAGGTGTGTTGGGGGTATATCATATAATTAAAGGAAGGTTGGAGGTATGTCATATAATTAAAGGAAGGTGGGGGTATTTTGTATAATTAAAGGAAGGTGGGTGAGGTGGGTCCTGAAGATATCTAAGCGCCCCCTTCCCCTAAACATTTTAACTCGATTGGTTCACATGCAAAATAGCATTAATAAGTAAAAGATATTAAGGGTGCGGTAATGATGAAAGTGATTCTGTTTACAAGACTAAATAGATTTAAAAAAAATTAAGCCAATATTTATGATACATTTAAAAAAAAAAAAAGAAAAACAAAATTGGCAACTGAACAACAAATGATAAAAAGACAATCTTCACTTGTTGTGTCTGTTCATTACTGTGTATTGTGTGTAATCAAATAATCAACCAGAGAGTACTTTAACATGTTACCTGCGCAACACACATGTCCCTGGATTAAGATAGAATGTCGACCAATTAGGATAGAATGTCGACCAATTAGGATAGAATGTCGACCAATTAGGATAGAATGTCGACCGATTAGGATAGAATGTCGACCAATTAGGATAGAATGTCGAGCAATCAGGATAGAATGTCGACCAATTAGGATAGAATGTCGACCAATTAGGATAGAATGTCGAGCAATTAGGATAGAATGTCGAGCAATCAGGATAGAATGTCGAGCAATTAGGATAGAATGTCGAGCAATCAGGATAGGATGTCGAGCAATTAAGATAGAATGTCGACCAATTAGGATAGAATGTCGAGCAATCAGGATAGAATATCGACCAATCAGGATAGAATGTCGACCAATTAGGATAAGTATGTCGACTTGTAAGTTCAAAATTCAAAACACTAGGCGACAAATTCATTTTTTTATGGATAAGCAAACCAAACAACCGCTATCTCGGGCCCTCTTTACAGTATACATTGCTATTAAATCTGATGTTTTACGGGCTCCTCACAAGTACTATACTTCAGGGCCTCTAATAACCGCATATGTTTATACTTAAGGCCTCCCCCTAGACACATAAAAAAAGCTCTATAGCTGCGCGACATTCAAGTTTCTTTTATTTACTGTTGTTTTGCTTTGTTGTAAAGAATTATTGGCCAATAAGTGTTTCCTCTGGAATATATAGACCTGTTAGTGTGTACAATGTGAGAGTGTGTTAGTGTGTAAAGGTGGCAAGAATCTGCTCAGATCGATAACTAAATCATTGATCTCAATTTGGCAATGACCTCTGTGAAGCTATCGATAACCAACAATGCGTGTTTCAATTTCAAAACCCGATGACTACAGTACATGGTCATATAGTTTGGCGACGCAAATAAAAACCGTTTTTTTTTGTAGCACACCTCAATATACTACTATCTCACTAAATACACACAAGCACACACACACACACACACACATACTAACACACACACACACACACGCACACTTGAAATGATTGCAACTGTTTCTTGCTGGTTTTGCAGATTGTGTCAGCCCCATAAAAACAGCACAGCAGAAGACGTCCTACACCGACCAAACGCACTGCGCATGCCGGGCTCACGTTATCAGGTGACGTCACCCAATGGCAAAACGAGAGGTCCAAATCGGGAGAGAGACATAAACGCCCGTGAAAGTTTATGAGTATCTTGGCGCGACCGTTCTTTACAACCTAGGAGCCCTAATCTTATCTGCGAGCTGCCGTTTCTATTGACAAAAGGTGATAATTTCAGGGGTAAGGTCAAGCAAAAATTATAATGTACACACACGGCTTTCAAAAATATTTTTCATGATTCTAACCAGAATAATAAAATTAAAAACAGAAGAATGAATGGCGATAGTGAATTTGGTTTTGTTTCCGAAACAATATTCTTATTAGGATGGACTACTTTTAGACGCGTAAGGTGATCACATTTTTTTATTGTTGGAAGCAATGTTAGCCCAAATAATATTGTCGCTACTGCGCATGGGTTGAGTTTTTTATGCAAATGAGGTGCTTACTCAGTAGCTTTAAGAAATATTTTTTTTTCCCCCCCATTGACATACTATACCTTCAGAGACTTGATGCCTCAGGAAGACTTCTTGGAAAAAAATGAGATTTCCGGAACTGGACATTATAAAAGTAAGAAATGTCCTTTTTGTCATTTTTTTTTCTGTTTACAAAAACAATCCGTTGAGAAAATTTGAAAGAATCTCTTGTAGTTCGAAAATTCATATTTTAAAAACATTGGATGTAATAATATTCATATATACATATATGCCTATAATTCGTTTTTTTTTTAAATCTAAACTGGATTTAATCCAATTGAAAATGACAACATGATTCCAGATGCGTCCGGCAGTCCGCTTCAACTGTTAAGACAGCTCTCCTATGAAGTACTTACGGTCCGACCTCTATCTCTTGCCGCTATCAGTAGCCAGCCCTGGAATTCTGTGCTATCTATCCCAATTTTTTTATCCATTGGGTCTCCACACGAAGCACCAAGGTAATGCAATCTGATTTATCGCGCCATAACACCCCGCTCCCCCCATACACCCCCCTCCACAATCTGGCGTATCTTTCCGACAACAAAACGGTTATCGAATGTGTTGTTGACCGTCAGGCTGTAGTTGCTGAAGAAGTCATAAACCCCCCCAAAAAATTTTTTTACGGACCAAAATAATTTTCATTCTTATAACCTTTGACTTTGCATATATTCCTGTATATTATATAGACCCCGGTCATAGCTGGCATACTGATACTACAGTCTGATACAGAATAAAAACGGTTATTTAACCGTTATTTAAAAAAACAAACAAAAAAAAACTTTCATACGGATTACGTGATTTAAAAAAAAAGATACAAATCAAAAGATTATTCAATTAGTTGACAAATAGTTGATACACAGATAGACTTGCTGTCTGCTTTTAAATTTGTCTGGGTTATTCTTTCGAACGTACCCCTAAGAGACATTCAGAAATTATCCAAATAACTTAGTTTCAGTCAGGAAACAGTTCGTATGCTAGAACGACAAGAGAAAAAACTTGTTCTGGGACTCGAACAGATATCCCCAGTTTGTCGAATCTCCTAACAGTTGACTAGTCGCGTGTGAGTGTGTCAGATTTGTGTGTTTTTTTTTTCCCAAATTAATTCTGGCCAGTTCTTCCATGCTGACATTGTCACTGCTTCATGGCTTGTGACAAAAGGTGTGACACTGCTGGCGGCTGCCGATCATATTATGCTGACAATAATGTAATATTGTACATGCAGCTGTGTATTATTGCTCCACGCCTGCTCTGTTTCACGTCTGCTGGACTTTTTTGTCGTCTGCAATTAATTTTTTCGTCAAGGCTGGGAGATTGGTTAAGTCAGCCGATTTTTATTGTGTATGTATGTTCGAAATTTGGATTATTTATGTAAATTTTTGTGTATGATTAATTCGGTAAAAGTCTGGCATTTGAAAACATTTTTTTAAATCTTTTTTTACTCAAATGACAAATATACATTGAAATTTGCAAATAATGTTTAATTACATTGACTAATTTTGAGGCTTATCAAAATAAGCTTTTACAAGTGCCAAATAGCATAACATTATAATTATACCAATATTAGCTTTTTTTCTGTTGAACGCACCGGAACAGCGTTCAGCACCTATTTTTTCCGTATACTTTTGTTTACTGCACTATTTTCAGTGTTATTTCTTTATAACACGTTCCGGTACTCTTTTTATTTTTTTTAGTAAAATAGCACAACTGATTATATCACAACTTTAAAAAAAGCAACATCTTTTGCAATCACGGAGTACATTTCTGAACAACATGAAAGTGACCGTATGCAACTTATTTATTTTTGTAGCTAGAAAGTCCCCATCTTATGTGTGTGATTCAATAATTTGAGAACCGTTACAATTAATGTAAAGTTGCATTAACAAAGACATTATTTTAAATCAATAATAAATAATAAGCTCAAAATGTAAGGATTAGAATTCTTGTGCAAAGTATAGTTTCGAATCCTACAAAACATAAGAAAGAAGATATTTGTCTATTTATATATCTCATAAACACTGTCTTAACGCAGGCACGGGGCTCTGAAATGAAATTGTTTGAAACAGTGATGCGTCTACGTCGTGGTTTTTATGAAGAGGATAACATTAAATTAATTCAAAGGATATATATATATATATATATATATATATATATATATATATATATATATATATATATAAAAATATAATTAAAATAATTTTAAAATATAGAGAAATGAGCAAAAGAAAAAAAATTATGAAAAAAAAAAAACAAAGTTGTTATATGTAGGGTGGCCTTAGGCCTATTTGACCGATTGCTCCAAATTGGGCCCCACGCCTAGCAAGGGCCCCCACAATTTACATTTAGCATTAATAATAATAGTTTTTATTGTAAACAAAAATAAGAAGAGGGGCCTCGCAAGCATCGGTTTTATTTCGCGCCATATCAGGAGGATAAAAAAAATATTTTGCGGCATATCTAAGAAAAAAAAATATTTCGCGGCATATCTTAGGAAAACAAAATTTTTCACGGCATATCGAAGAAAAATAAAATATTTCGTGGCATATCTTAGGAAAAAAAATATTTCGCGGCA